>VSDK01008529.1:0-11810 GCA_009767595.1 Symbiodinium kawagutii
CTCTTTGGCTGGATTGAGCTGCCTTCCCATGATGTCAGTTGCCTCTGATAAGTCTGGTGTCGGGATTGGTCGTTTCGCTATATCCTCTTTAGCTGGATTGAGCTGCCTATGGGATCATTAGCTGGATTTGGCAGTTGCTATTGGGTCTTGCTGTAGGAAGGTGTTTTTCGCAGGTAGTGTTGGCAGGTGTTGTTAGCCAGTTGCTGTTGGCAGGTGTTATCGTAAAGATTGGGTTTGGGCTATTCTTGGGAGGATTTTTTTGTCCTATACAGGGGTTTTGAGTTCCCATGGAAAGGGAAATTGTCAGGAAGTTTCTGGCGGTAGGTGTTGTTGGCAGTTGCTTTGTGCTGGTGCTGGGTGTTGGGTAGTGCTGGTTATATATATTTTTGTAAACCGTTTCAATAGCAATCCAACTCCAGTGCGAATTTGGGCGATTGCCAAGGCCTTCAAACACGACACAAGCGTGCAGGAGGTTTACGAGCTGATGAGTACTTTGCCGGAAATGAGAGTGACATCAATACACTTGAATGTCAGTGAGATCTCAAACATTTCAATGTCCTTCTTCCCAATCCAACATTTTGTGAAACAACAAGCTCCAGACATGTGAAAGTGCAGGAATGGGTGTGAAAATTGTTTGGTACAAATCGGACCATCCAAATTCCCCAAGTGATTTTGTTTTGGGCGGAGGCATTGACTGACCGATGGTTCCTCTCGAAGCTGCATGGTTTGCGCATGATCAAAGGCACAACCATGAGCTTCAACCAGCTTCGATGCCAACCAGCTCATCTGAAGGAAGCGAAGCTGCACGGATTTTCAGATCATCAGATTGCTGCGTTGGTGCATCGCTTCAACCGGCACTTCGGCTGGCTCCTTGCAGTACACCGTTGGCCCAGGGTCAGAAGCATATTACACCCACGAAAGAAGCTTAACATTGTGCCGGTGATGAAGCAGATTGTCACCGGGATTGGTCGTTTCGCTATATCCTCTTTAGCTGGATTGAGCTGCCTTCCCATGATGTCAGTTGCCTCTGATAAGTCTGGTGTCGGGATTGGTCGTTTCGCTATATCCTCTTTAGCTGGATTGAGCTGCCTTCCCATGATGTCAGTTGCCTCTGATAAGTCTGGTGTCGGGATTGGTCGTTTCGCTATATCCTCTTTAGCTGGATTGAGCTGCCTTCCCATGATGTCAGTTGCCTCTGATAAGTCTGGTGTCGGGATTGGTCGTTTCGCTATATCCTCTTTAGCTGGATTGAGCTGCCTTCCCATGATGTCAGTTGCCTCTGATAAGTCTGGTGTCGGGATTGGTCGTTTCGCTATATCCTCTTTAGCTGGATTGAGCTGCCTTCCCATGATGTCAGTTGCCTCTGATAAGTCTGGTGTCGGGATTGGTCGTTTCGCTATATCCTCTTTAGCTGGATTGAGCTGCCTTCCCATGATGTCAGTTGCCTCTGATAAGTCTGGTGTCGGGATTGGTCGTTTCGCTATATCCTCTTTAGCTGGATTGAGCTGCCTTCCCATGATGTCAGTTGCCTCTGATAAGTCTGGTGTCGGGATTGGTCGTTTCGCTATATCCTCTTTAGCTGGATTGAGCTGCCTTCCCATGATGTCAGTTGCCTCTGATAAGTCTGGTGTCGGGATTGGTCGTTTCGCTATATCCTCTTTAGCTGGATTGAGCTGCCTTCCCATGATGTCAGTTGCCTCTGATAAGTCTGGTGTCGGGATTGGTCGTTTCGCTATATCCTCTTTAGCTGGATTGAGCTGCCTTCCCATGATGTCAGTTGCCTCTGATAAGTCTGGTGTCGGGATTGGTCGTTTCGCTATATCCTCTTTAGCTGGATTGAGCTGCCTTCCCATGATGTCAGTTGCCTCTGATAAGTCTGGTGTCGGGATTGGTCGTTTCGCTATATCCTCTTTAGCTGGATTGAGCTGCCTTCCCATGATGTCAGTTGCCTCTGATAAGTCTGGTGTCGGGATTGGTCGTTTCGCTATATCCTCTTTAGCTGGATTGAGCTGCCTTCCCATGATGTCAGTTGCCTCTGATAAGTCTGGTGTCGGGATTGGTCGTTTCGCTATATCCTCTTTAGCTGGATTGAGCTGCCTTCCCATGATGTCAGTTGCCTCTGATAAGTCTGGTGTCGGGATTGGTCGTTTCGCTATATCCTCTTTAGCTGGATTGAGCTGCCTTCCCATGATGTCAGTTGCCTCTGATAAGTCTGGTGTCGGGATTGGTCGTTTCGCTATATCCTCTTTAGCTGGATTGAGCTGCCTTCCCATGATGTCAGTTGCCTCTGATAAGTCTGGTGTCGGGATTGGTCGTTTCGCTATATCCTCTTTAGCTGGATTGAGCTGCCTTCCCATGATGTCAGTTGCCTCTGATAAGTCTGGTGTCGGGATTGGTC
Source organism: Symbiodinium kawagutii (assembly GCA_009767595.1). NCBI lineage: Eukaryota > Dinophyceae > Suessiales > Symbiodiniaceae > Symbiodinium > Symbiodinium kawagutii. Next base: position 2,399 of record VSDK01008529.1, read on the forward strand.
GTTTCGCTATATCCTCTTTAGCTGGATTGAGCTGCCTTCCCATGATGTCAGTTGCCTCTGATAAGTCTGGTGTCGGGATTGGTCGTTTCGCTATATCCTCTTTAGCTGGATTGAGCTGCCTTCCCATGATGTCAGTTGCCTCTGATAAGTCTGGTGTCGGGATTGGTCGTTTCGCTATATCCTCTTTAGCTGGATTGAGCTGCCTTCCCATGATGTCAGTTGCCTCTGATAAGTCTGGTGTCGGGATTGGTCGTTTCGCTATATCCTCTTTAGCTGGATTGAGCTGCCTTCCCATGATGTCAGTTGCCTCTGATAAGTCTGGTGTCGGGATTGGTCGTTTCGCTATATCCTCTTTAGCTGGATTGAGCTGCCTTCCCATGATGTCAGTTGCCTCTGATAAGTCTGGTGTCGGGATTGGTCGTTTCGCTATATCCTCTTTAGCTGGATTGAGCTGCCTTCCCATGATGTCAGTTGCCTCTGATAAGTCTGGTGTCGGGATTGGTCGTTTCGCTATATCCTCTTTAGCTGGATTGAGCTGCCTTCCCATGATGTCAGTTGCCTCTGATAAGTCTGGTGTCGGGATTGGTCGTTTCGCTATATCCTCTTTAGCTGGATTGAGCTGCCTTCCCATGATGTCAGTTGCCTCTGATAAGTCTGGTGTCGGGATTGGTCGTTTCGCTATATCCTCTTTAGCTGGATTGAGCTGCCTTCCCATGATGTCAGTTGCCTCTGATAAGTCTGGTGTCGGGATTGGTCGTTTCGCTATATCCTCTTTAGCTGGATTGAGCTGCCTTCCCATGATGTCAGTTGCCTCTGATAAGTCTGGTGTCGGGATTGGTCGTTTCGCTATATCCTCTTTAGCTGGATTGAGCTGCCTTCCCATGATGTCAGTTGCCTCTGATAAGTCTGGTGTCGGGATTGGTCGTTTCGCTATATCCTCTTTAGCTGGATTGAGCTGCCTTCCCATGATGTCAGTTGCCTCTGATAAGTCTGGTGTCGGGATTGGTCGTTTCGCTATATCCTCTTTAGCTGGATTGAGCTGCCTTCCCATGATGTCAGTTGCCTCTGATAAGTCTGGTGTCGGGATTGGTCGTTTCGCTATATCCTCTTTAGCTGGATTGAGCTGCCTTCCCATGATGTCAGTTGCCTCTGATAAGTCTGGTGTCGGGATTGGTCGTTTCGCTATATCCTCTTTAGCTGGATTGAGCTGCCTTCCCATGATGTCAGTTGCCTCTGATAAGTCTGGTGTCGGGATTGGTCGTTTCGCTATATCCTCTTTAGCTGGATTGAGCTGCCTTCCCATGATGTCAGTTGCCTCTGATAAGTCTGGTGTCGGGATTGGTCGTTTCGCTATATCCTCTTTAGCTGGATTGAGCTGCCTTCCCATGATGTCAGTTGCCTCTGATAAGTCTGGTGTCGGGATTGGTCGTTTCGCTATATCCTCTTTAGCTGGATTGAGCTGCCTTCCCATGATGTCAGTTGCCTCTGATAAGTCTGGTGTCGGGATTGGTCGTTTCGCTATATCCTCTTTAGCTGGATTGAGCTGCCTTCCCATGATGTCAGTTGCCTCTGATAAGTCTGGTGTCGGGATTGGTCGTTTCGCTATATCCTCTTTAGCTGGATTGAGCTGCCTTCCCATGATGTCAGTTGCCTCTGATAAGTCTGGTGTCGGGATTGGTCGTTTCGCTATATCCTCTTTAGCTGGATTGAGCTGCCTTCCCATGATGTCAGTTGCCTCTGATAAGTCTGGTGTCGGGATTGGTCGTTTCGCTATATCCTCTTTAGCTGGATTGAGCTGCCTTCCCATGATGTCAGTTGCCTCTGATAAGTCTGGTGTCGGGATTGGTCGTTTCGCTATATCCTCTTTAGCTGGATTGAGCTGCCTTCCCATGATGTCAGTTGCCTCTGATAAGTCTGGTGTCGGGATTGGTCGTTTCGCTATATCCTCTTTAGCTGGATTGAGCTGCCTTCCCATGATGTCAGTTGCCTCTGATAAGTCTGGTGTCGGGATTGGTCGTTTCGCTATATCCTCTTTAGCTGGATTGAGCTGCCTTCCCATGATGTCAGTTGCCTCTGATAAGTCTGGTGTCGGGATTGGTCGTTTCGCTATATCCTCTTTAGCTGGATTGAGCTGCCTTCCCATGATGTCAGTTGCCTCTGATAAGTCTGGTGTCGGGATTGGTCGTTTCGCTATATCCTCTTTAGCTGGATTGAGCTGCCTTCCCATGATGTCAGTTGCCTCTGATAAGTCTGGTGTCGGGATTGGTCGTTTCGCTATATCCTCTTTAGCTGGATTGAGCTGCCTTCCCATGATGTCAGTTGCCTCTGATAAGTCTGGTGTCGGGATTGGTCGTTTCGCTATATCCTCTTTAGCTGGATTGAGCTGCCTTCCCATGATGTCAGTTGCCTCTGATAAGTCTGGTGTCGGGATTGGTCGTTTCGCTATATCCTCTTTAGCTGGATTGAGCTGCCTTCCCATGATGTCAGTTGCCTCTGATAAGTCTGGTGTCGGGATTGGTCGTTTCGCTATATCCTCTTTAGCTGGATTGAGCTGCCTTCCCATGATGTCAGTTGCCTCTGATAAGTCTGGTGTCGGGATTGGTCGTTTCGCTATATCCTCTTTAGCTGGATTGAGCTGCCTTCCCATGATGTCAGCTGCCTCTGTGAAGTCTGGTGTCGGGATTGGTCGTTTCGCTATATCCTCTTTAGCTGGATTGAGCTGCCTTCCCATGATGTCAGCTGCCTCTGTGAAGTCTGGTGTCGGGATTGGTCGTTTCGCTATATCCTCTTCAGCTGGATTGAGCTGCCTATGGGATCATTAGCTGGATTTGGCAGTTGCTATTGGGTCTTGCTGTAGGAAGGTGTTTTTCGCAGGTAGTGTTGGCAGGTGTTGTTAGCCAGTTGCTGTTGGCAGGTGTTATCGTAAAGATTGGGTTTGGGCTATTCTTGGGAGGATTTTTTTGTCCTATACAGGGGTTTTGAGTTCCCATGGAAAGGGAAATTGTCAGGAAGTTTCTGGCGGTAGGTGTTGTTGGCAGTTGCTTTGTGCTGGTGCTGGGTGTTGGGTAGTGCTGGTTATATATATATTTTTGTAAACCGTTTCAATGGGATCATTTTTATGTGAGCAATGCTGGTTTGGAAATTGTTTTGGGGCTATGTTTGGGATGATATGTTGTCCGGATAGCTGGAAGCTACAGGGGTTCTGACTCGGCTGGTCTTGGGAGGAAATTTTTGTCCTATACAGGGGTTTTGAGTTCCCATCGAAAGGGAAATTGTCGGGGAAGTTGCAGGTGCTATTGGCAGGTGCTATTGCGTTGTTTGTTTTTGAGCTATTCTTGCGAGGAAATTTTGTCCTATAGGGGTTTTGAGTTCCCATTGAAAGGGAAATTGTCGGTGAAGTTTCTGGCGGCAGGTGCTGTTGGTAGGTGCTGTCGGCAGGTGCCGAGTGTTGGGTACTGCTGGTAAGATATATTTTTGTGAACGGTTTCAATGGAATCTTTTTTGGGTAAGCAATGCTGGTTTGGAGATTGGTTTTTGGCTATGTTTGGGATGATGCGGTAGGTGCTGTCGGCAGGTGCCGAGTGTTGGGTACTGCTGGTAAGATATATTTTTGTGAACGGTTTCAATGGAATCTTTTTTGGGTAAGCAATGCTGGTTTGGAGATTGGTTTTTGGCTATGTTTGGGATGATGCTTTGTCTAGATAGCTGGAAACTATACGGGTTCTGACTCCCCTTAGAAAGGGAAATGGTCGCCGAACTTTATGGCGGCGCATGTTTTTGGCAGGTGTTGTTGGGAGGTGGTGTTGGCAGGTGCTATTGGCAGTTGCTATTGGGTCTTGCTGTAGGGAGGTGTTTTTCGCAGGTAGTGTTGGCAGGTATTGTTAGCCAGTTGCTGTTGGCAGGTGTTATCGTAAAGATTGGGTTTGGGCTATTCTTGGGAGGATTTTTTTGTCCTATACAGGGGTTTTGAGTTCCCATGGAAAGGGAAATTGTCAGGAAGTTTCTGGCGGTAGGTCGTAGGTGTTGTTGGCAGTTGCTTTGTGCTGGTGCTGGGTGTTGGGTAGTGCTGGTTATATATATTTTTGTAAACCGTTTCAATGGGATCATTTTTATGTGAGCAATGCTGGTTTGGAAATTGTTTTGGGGCTATGTTTGGGATGATATGTTGTCCGGATAGCTGGAAGCTACAGGGGTTCTGACTCCCCATAGAAAGGGAAACTGTCACCGAACTTTCTGGCGACGCATGGTTTTGGCAGGTGTTGTTGGGAGGTGGTGTTGGCAGGTGCTATTGGCAGTTGCCATTGAGTTGTGCTGTCGGAAGGTGCTGTTTGCGGGTATTGTTGGCAGGTTGTGTGAACAGCAGTAAACCCTAGTACCACCAACCCTAAGAACACAAAGGAGGGGTATTTGTTTTAGTTTTTTTTTTTTTGTGTTTTTTCCCGGAGTTTTTCACATCTGACCTTCGTTTCGTGCGAAAGGGTCCCAGCACGCACGGGAAAAATCAATGAAAACCAAGGAACAACGAAGGATAGCAACCCTCAGACAAAAAAAACCTTGCCAAAGAAACATGCCAAAACAATCCGCACCCTCATTTAATAAACGCTTTCGTGCCATGTGATTGGTGAAGGTCATCATGTAGCACTATGGTTCCACAGCTGGAGAAGTACCAAGAAGCTTATTCTGGATTCTGATGGCATCTGGCGTCCCACGGTTAAGACTCCCGATGACTACGGGCATTTTGCCCCTGCTTTGCTCAAAAGACTTCGAGCTTCACGTTTGCAAAGACGCCATAGGGACCCTTGACCGCTACCGCCAGTCTTCCATCATCTCAACCCGCACTTTGCAGGGGAACTTTTTGAGAGCGTGACAAGCTGGACGGGCTCTTGGAGTTGCAGTTCTCTGGCCTAGAACAGATAGTTCACTTACATGTCGCTGCCTTCGAGAAAAAAGAGACTGGGAGAAGGGGCTTTGAACATCCTTTCGGTGGAGTGCAAGTCTCACTCACTCATCACGTTGCCTTCTGATCTACCAGCCACCTTGCCTTCCGATCTACCGGCCATCTCAGATCAAACTCGGTTTGAGTGTGGTCAACAACCTTCCACACTGAATACATCTTGATACACATATACACGCTGACAATTCAGAACATTGAATTAATCGAACGGGGTTTGTCCGATCCGCAATACTTGGATTGGAGCATTGCAACATTTGAAAGTTAAGCAGTTAAGCAGCACCATCTTGTGGGCTCAACAGCACGTCTTGCGACTAAACTGCCACACGCGCAGCGATGACGAATTCGACAGGCATGTCCCCTTGGCCCCTTGGCATTCAATTCGCAGGGTTTTGCCAGCAGTTGTCAACACTTCATGCCGTTCCCAGGTGCCAGAATCCGTACTGGAGCCCTGGATGGTCTTCTCATTTGCTGCTTGCTCGCAAGCTGCTTTGTTTATTGGCAGTTCCACTTTCCGACTTAAAATTGTGCAAAGTTCGTGCTGAACTGCAACTTTGTGTAGTGTGTGTTGAATGTGAACATCTACGATATATCGCAGCTGCATTCAATAGGAGCGTTCCCACTGTGGACATGTCGTACAAAAGCGGCCTGGACAAAGCAGGACATCGCAAGGGTTAGGAGGGGACTTCACAACAAAAGTGCGGAACTGAAAAGTGCCACAGCAGAATGTGAGAAGTAGAAGAGAACACTAGTTAATCAGTCGAACAGGAAAGCACGCAAACAATTTACACAGCAGTATTGCCTTTTTATTGAACCATCATTGTGCAAGCCTACATCAAAGCAGTCAATGCGATCTGATTATATAGAAGGTGCAAGTATCCTTGATTGGAAAACAACATTCATGAACAGGAATGGTGATTTCAGTAAAGTTATCAACAGAATCCATTTTGTGACTATGCTGATTTCGTAGCCCCACAGCAACATTTGTTCCAATATGATCCATGTGTGTGCACAAATAATCCTGGTACCCGATGTGTCATGATTGCCACCCCATTCTTTCTTGAGTGCTCCTCCCACAGTGCCCTGAGGGTGCTTTGTTCATTGATTAGTAAAGTGGTAACAGCTTTGGCGCAACTCAATCATTGACGCAGTTCAGATTTCATTGCAGCTAGCTTCAGCTTTTGTTGGGATATTGTTGCTGGGAGATTGGGAAATCGTGCACTGTGTGCTGTAAGCCTAGATTTGTTTAAGATATCGAGAGATATTAAAGTGATTGTCTTTAATTACTGATATCCTTTCATATCAATGCTTTTTACCCCAGACAGAAACAGGGAGCCATCACCCACCACGTAGTAGGGAGTGTAACATAATGACGGCACCTCGCATGTGTCCTTCAGCAGTAGGTCTTACGCAATCTAATGGACACGCCGCCCCTTCGCTTGTACTTTTCAAGGGGTATCTTGTGAGCCAAGGAATGCACGGGCAGCTGAGCCTGCATCCCAGAATTTTGCAGAGCTTTGCCTAAGCTTCATCCATATTCATCCCTCATTTCTGTTGTCAGGTTTAAGCCCGGACAAGAAGAACATGACTGTTCAGGTGCTGAAAGTTTTGTCAAATTCAAATTCGCTCTGGGTGGAACAGGGCTCTTCAGGTGCTTCGCTGTTGAGGTTTCCGTTTCGAACAGTGCAGGTGCTTCGACAACTTGTTCTGGACCGTCATCGTTGGAGTCATCTCCAAGAGCCGTGGACCAAGGGCCGCAATCAGCGCTGTATTTTCGAAGAAATGAAATTGAATATTTCTACATACATTTACATCTACATATCTGTACCTATATAGTAAAGCTGTCAGTCTTCTCCTGGAAATTGCTTTTTCTTAGATCAAGCCATAGCTTGTAGCGCAGTGCATCGGAGAGTTGCATATTTCCAGGCTGACACAACGCATCGAACCCAAATCAACGTCTTGATGCAACTCCTGGACGGTCATGTGGAAAGAGAGAGGGACTTGAAGGAGCGGCCCCTGCGCTTTGCTGTTTTGTTTTTGTGCTTGGCAGGTTGCTTTGTTTTGCTGGTGTACAAATGCTGGGGGGTAACAGAGTGGTATATCAAGAGGTGGTAATCCAAATCCATCTTCGATGGGGCAAGTCCCTTGTCAGGCGAGATTGGCCTCAGAGCATGAAGCATATCAGGCGTGGATCTTCGTTTGTTCAACCAATTTATGCTGAGAGATCCTTGGGCATTTGAGGCGCTTCAAGCCCAGCTGGAGGAAACCACCGCGGTCGCAGAGAAGGCGCTATCCATGTGAATCGTTCCTACTACACGGAGGACTTACTTAGACTTACTTTCAGATAAACTTGTGGAGAATCTATTAACCTATATGTTTTATATAGTGATGGACTGTTGATTGTAATATATATATATGTTTATTTGTTTATTCATTTATTGAAAGGTTATTGGCTAGGAGGGGCCAGGAGGGCCCCCCCAAACTAAGGCCAGCTCAGAAATTCCAGGCTGCATTATGGTTTATTGGGAAAGTAACCTGCTTCCAGGACAATGCATCATAATCAGCAACAAATGGCTAACTAACTACTCTGTATGAATATATAAACATAGAGCACACCCCTGGATCCAACCAACCAACAAATTTCCAAGTAAAGAGACCACCGAGAACTCAGCAGCCGATCAATCAAGCAAACAGCTCACTGACCATAATGTTTGGTATTAAGCAGCGAATGACCAATTGGCACGAACCCCACGGAAACCTATTTAATTGCAGTAAACCGCCAAGGGCCAACGAACCTATCAAGTAAAGAAACACCAGACAACAAATGGCACGCAATCAAACAGAAAATACTTTCCAGATACATAAACCAAACGTCCAAGAAAGAAGGTTGTTCGGTTGCTTGTGTTGCTGTCCGAAACATCGGACGCACATGTGCAGTTGGCTGACGCTGTCTACCACCCGCGCAACCGGATCAAGACCGGATGATTTTGGGTAACCTCCCAAACACGTGTTTTAGTTTGCGTTTGAGGCTTATTGAGCGCTATTGAGTGCGTGCTATTGAGTGCTACTGAGTGCTATTGAGTGCTATTGAGTGCTATTGAGTGCTATTGAGTGCTACTGGGTGCTATTGAGTGCTACTGAGTGCTATTGAGTGCTATTGAGTGCTATTGAGTGCTATTGAGTGCTATTGAGTGCTATTGAGTGCTATTGAGTGGCTACTGAGGCTTACTAAGGCTTACTGACGCTTACTAAGGCCCACTGAGAAAAATATTAAGGCTTATTGCTGGGAAGAGATAGGCACTAGGTCCTAGTTGTACGTGCCAACATCTATATACAAGTAGATAATGTATTTGCTGGCCATTTCGCACACGAAATCATGCTTAAAATCACATCTTAAATGCGTTAGGATGACTCACGCAGGACGCGGTTACCGGCTGAAAGCTAAAAAGGCCATGCGCCAATACTACTTCAGTTCAAGTCTCTCTCTCTCTTTCTGTTGCTTTTCATTTCTCTCTTACTCTCTCTGGATCACTCAAAGGTCACAGACATGGTTCTTCTTTCGGGTGTCGGGCCAGTGTTGGAGTCAATTCATTGAATCTAGCCAACTGTTTTCCAGCTCTCTGTCGGTTTGTTTGTTCGTCTCTCTGTCTTTTCTGTTTTGACTCGGGGCAGATTGCACTTGGTCCCATGACCGGGTCAATCTTGCCATTGTTTCAGTTTGAGATTGGATCCCACAAATTTCCGGGATCAAGTACTGATTTGTGTATGTTGGCATCGGGTGGTCTCAGCAGCTCTCGGCAAATTGTGCCCACATTTTGAGCATCAAATGGGCTTTGGTAGTGGCTTTTGTTTTGAAGCCATGCTTCGAGAAATGCTAAACCTCAATAAGGCTTACTAAGGCTTAGTAAGCATTGCTAGCCTCAATCCATGTGAAGCGCTTTGAGCTGTCAATTTCTTTGATAGAAGTATGGTTTGAGGGGTACCCCTTGCCCCCTCCCAGGGGATAAGCTTTCATTTATCTATTTGTTTATTTATTCATTTATTTATTTACTTCTTATTGATATACATATATATATATGGTCAGCGCCCCCCCCACGGCCCGCAACTCTATATATCAAATAAGGGTCTTGACTAGGTAGATGTTATTCTATTCTGTGACCATAGTACAAAACCATGTAAAATACAGTATAAAATGCGTTTCTGCTTCCAGATTATCAATCTGTTCGCTTCATTCCATTATTTAGTACATTCATTTGGCTGGGCCGAATTTCGGCCAAAAAAAATACAATTTAAGAAACACAAAAAAGTATCGAAAATCAAAAAGCTTCAAGAAAACCAAAAAACCAAAAAAAAATATTCTGAGACTCTTGGAGAACCCCTGATCAGGAAAACCAAAAAAACCTCGAGAAAACCAAAAAAAACAAAAAAACCAAAAAAAACAATATTCTGAGACTCTTGGAG
>VSDK01008529.1:13820-38820 GCA_009767595.1 Symbiodinium kawagutii
AATAAGAAGATAGTAAGGAGAGAATAAGGAGAGAATGAAGGAGACCTCATTCTCCACATTTGCTCTTTTTACTATTCTCTTATTCTCTCCTTGTGTTCTCCATATTTTCTCCTTAATAAAGAAGATATAAGAAAATAGTAAGGAGAGAATTAAGGAGACCTCATTCTCTCCCCATTTGCTCTTTTTATTATTCCTTTAGTCTCTCCTTGTGTTCTCCCTATTTTCTCCTTAATAAAGAAAAAAAGAGGATAGTAAGGAGAGAATAAGGAGATAATAAGGAGAGAATTAAGGAGACCTCATTCTCTCCCCATTTGCTCTTTTTATGGACCCACAGCCTGAGTGTTCAACAACTTTGCCCAGAAGTTGCCAAACTGCGGGCCGTGGGGGGGGCGGTGAGCATATATATATATATATATATTATCATATTTATATATATATATATATATTATGTATTTTTTTATGTTTTTATTCTATTATGTAGATTTGTTTGTTTGTTTGTTTGTTTGTTTGTTTGTTTGTTTGTTTGTTCGTTCATCTATCTATCTGTTTATTTACTTGTTTATTCAGTATATATATATATAAATGTATGGTGTACAGCATATTTACATGTATACATATATTCTTTCACACACACACATATGCATACATATGAACCATGAGAATTCACATAAGAACACCACATTAAAGGTGCCAATCCGCCAACTCAGTGGAGGGATTCGTTGGGTGAGGCACTCAGTCCCTGTGCAGGTTCAGAAGCAGCAGTCCCTGCTGGAGGAGCAACGAAGTGAGCTGACGAGCGAGCTGGATCGGCTGCAGAAGGTGCCATGGTTGGACCAAAGTTGGACCAATGTCGGACCATGTTGGACCCACTTCTTGGCCGTAGGACCCTATGGGTCAGCCATCATTGTTGCTTACTTTCTCCTATGATATAACCCTTTATCCCCTTCAATGCTGGCCAGTTTTCCGTATGAATCCGTGCTATGCGTCGGCAATTTTGAACGATTGCTTTTTCTTCATGATTCTGATTAAGCTGCATCCCCAAGCTATTTGCCCATGATGGGGGATCATGATGGTTATAACGATCATAGCAATAAAACATTGTATATCCCAATGAAATTCCCCCATGCCCGAAGCACTGTCCCTGCTCATCGTTCTCCCTCTCCCAATGATTCCAGTGACACCAGGCCTTGGCCGAAGCAAACCAAAGACAGGAGGATTTGGCACGGCAGGGTGGCTCCGAAGTGCAAAGACTGCAGGCCTGTCAATGGGTGAGGATTTGATATGCTTGATTGTTACCAGTTGGACCAGTCTCGTTGCAATGCTTAACCATTTGGCGACCAGTGAGGCTCTGAACAATGGTGATTTTTTGATTGTGCCAGTTACCCAAAATTTGTGGACACCAACAATTGGGACACAAATTTGCATCAACCCATGCGAGTGATTCGCCCTGGCCCTAACAACAGTGACTTACAAACAGCAACAAATAGTGAGAATGTATTCTGCCAGTGTTATCTTTTTCACTGTCCATCGATGCATCAGGTTGAACTGGAGGAGCATCAGAAGAAAATCCAGTTCTTGGAGACCAGCATGACCCAGTCCGAATCTCACAGGGGCTTGCCGACCCTGGCGATTCGGAAGAGAAAGATGAGATGATGATACGGCAGTCTTCCCGATCTAGGAAATCAAGCACGGGCACCTGCCTTTCATCATGACACTTCGCTGGCTTCAGGCAAGCAGAGGCGTCTCAGTGCAGATTGGATGAGGCAAGTAAGTTGAGAGTGCTATATCTCCAAGATTCTTTAAGGTGATAGTCAAAGCTTTATTCTTTTTTTCACATGTTCAATCTCAGTGCAGGCTACTGCTCTTGCAAGACAAGAGCTAGAAGCAGAGCGGTCTGCCCACTCCAATGCCCTTGGTGCTCTTGGAAGGTCCGGAGCGTCATGTTGAAATTTGAAGTTCATGGCTTCGGACGGTAATGAATCCTGCAGCCCCCAGGTATCCAAACAGGCATAGCAAGTATGGATACTTGCTAAAGCTAGGCAAACCATTGTCAACGCCCTGCTTTGGGCGAGTCTCCCCCATGTGGGGGACGCCATGGGACAGCCCCCCAGCTATGCGCGGGAGCGCTCTGCAAAGTTACGAAGTCGGTTTGGAGGGGTCGGGGGGATGAAGGTTCCTTGAGCGACACAAAATGCCGAACAGAAGATTTCAGTGTTAGCTAGGCATGCCTTGGAGGTCCATGTGCTATGAAATTTGAAGTTCATGGTGGTCTAAGCTTGCTTTGAGCAGACCCCCTGGCATGAATAGCCTCTCATGGCAACTTTCTAGTGCCAGCTGCTCAGGCGATGAAAGATTCCAGCCGTGTACCCAGTGATGCAGACATATGCAGACCGTGCTCCAGTGCACTGTGGCAATGCAAATCTTGTGCTCGGATTTACTGCCTTGTTCCAAGTTAATGTCCATCGCGTTCTCATGGCAGCTTGGCTTGGGTTGGGTTCAGCTGAGGTTTCCAGCAGCGGATTTGGGAGCTGGAGGAACAGCTCTGTTGCAGTGAGGTGCGTCACAACTAATTTCCTTTCGGCGACTCACAGCTGAATCCGTCAGGCTGTGCTTGAAAATCTGCTCCAGGCTCCTGATGAAAGGTATGAAAGTTGAAACAAATCCTGCTGCCTGAGCTGTTTTTGGAAATTCTTTTGACAGGAAGTAGCCTCAGAGCATGAAGCATATCAGGCGTGGATCTTCGTTTGTTCAACCAATTTACGCTGAGAGATCCTTGGGCATTTGAGGCGCTTCAAGCCCGGCTGGAGGAAACCACAGCGGTGGCAGAGCAGGCGCTATCCATGTGAATCGTTCCTACCACACGGAGGACTTACTTACTTTGAAATAAACTTGTGGAGAATCCATTATATGTTTTATATAGTCATAATTGATGGACTGAACGAAATTCTTGGTTGACTCAAGCCATGAAGAACCCCCGCAATCCTTGCGACTGGCGGAAGGGAAGGGAGGAACGACTCATCACTGGCACATGGATATCACGGTGGCCACCCCATTGAGTCGCAAGCGGCCTTGCGCCTTCAGGTTCCGCATCTGAAAAAGATGCTGGCCGACGTGGAGGCTAAGCTTGAGGAGGTTTGAGCCATCAGTGTCACAATGCGGCTTTGCAGCTCAATCTACAAAGATTCAGTCTCCAGATTGGATTGGGCAGTTGGAAGGCTCCATTCAAACTCGACAAACGTCGCAGGAGCGCCGTCAAAGAGGTTTCCTCGAAAATCACCTGGCCTGGAACTTGGTTGTCTCAGATGGTCTCATCTTGCTTTGAGCAGACCCCCTGGCATGAATAGCTTGCATAGCCTCTCGCATGGCAACTTTCATTACCCAGACTCTAGTGCCACAAATCCTTTGGGTTCGGCGACTTACAGCTGAATCCGTCAGGCCGCGACTCAAGATCTGCTCAAGGCTCCTGATGAAAGGTATGAAAGTTGAAACAAATCCTGCTGCTTGAGCTGTTTTTGGAAATTCTTTTGGCAGGAACTAGAAGAAACGCAGGTCGAGCTTGACGAGGTTTGATTTGAGTCTTGCATCAGTGTCACAATGCGGCTTTGCAGCTCAATCTACAAAGATTCAGTCTCCAGATTGGATTGGGCAGTTGGAAGGCTCCATTCAAACTCGACAAATTTCGCAGGAGCGCCGTCAAAGAGGTTTCCTCGAAAATCACCTGGCCTGGAACTTGGTTGTGTCAGATGGTCTCATCTTGCTTTGAGCAGACCCCCTGGCATGAATAGCTTGCATAGCCTCTCGCATGGCAACTTTCGTTACCCAGACTCTAGTGCCAGCTGCTCAGGCAATGAAAGATGAGGGCCGTGTCCCCAGTGATGCAGACATATGCAGACTGTGCTCCAGTGCACTGTGGCAATGCAAATCTTGTGCTCGGATTTACTGCCTTGTTCCAAGTTAATGTCCATCGCGTTCTCATGGCAGCTTGGCTTGGGTTGGGTTCAGCTGAGGTTTCCAGCAGCGGATTTGGGAGCTGGAGGAACAGCTCTGTTGCAGTGAGGTGCGTCACAACTAATTTCCTTTCGGCGACTCACAGCTGAATCCGTCAGGCTGTGCTTGAATATGTGCTCCAGGCTCCTGATGAAAGGTATGAAAGTTGAAACAAATCCTGCTGCCTGAGCTGTTTTTGGAAATTCTTTTGACAGGAAGTAGCCTCAGAGCATGAAGCATATCAGGCGTGGATCTTCGTTTGTTCAACCAATTTACGCTGAGAGATCCTTGGGCATTTGAGGCGCTTCAAGCCCGGCTGGAGGAAACCACAGCGGTGGCAGAGCAGGCACTATCCATCGTGAATCGTTCCTACCACACGGAGGACTTACTTACTTTCAGATAAACTTGTGGAGAATCTATTAACCTATATGTTTTATAGTCATAATTGATGGACTGAACGAAATCGATTAAGTGGATTGAAATTCTTGGTTGACTCAAGCCATGAAGAACACCCGCAATCCTTGCGACTGGCGGAAGGGAAGGGAGGAACGACTCATCACTGGCACATGGATATCACGGTGGCCACCCCATTGAGTCGCAAGCGGCCTTGCACTTTCAGGTTCCTCATCTGAAAAAGATGCTGGCCGACGTGGAGGCTAAGCTTGAGGAGGTTTGAGCCATCAGTGTCACAATGCGGCTTTGCAGCTCAATCTACAAAGATTCAGTCTCCAGATTGGATTGAATAGCTTGAATAGCCTCTCTCACGGCAACTTTCGTTACCCAGACTCTAGTGCCAGCTGCTCAGGCGATGAAAGATTCCAGCCGTGTCCCCAGTGATGCAGACATATGCAGACCGTGCTCCAGTGCACCGTGGCAATGCAAATCTTATGTTCCGATTTACTGTGCCTGATGCCAAGTCAATGTCCACCGTGTTCCCATTCCATGCTGGAACACAATCTGTTTGTCTTGCGAGGTCAGGGAACAGCGTGTCGTTGGGCCAAGGCAGTGACAGCCTGACAGCCATCTTTTGTTGTGATTTTTGTGGGTGTCAGTGGCACCATTTGTATCAATGCATAGCATTTCTCGATGCACTAGCAGTGGCTGTGCAAATAACTTTGATACACAGTGGGCTCCTCCTAGACAATCTTCCGGGAGATTTTTTGGAAGAACCAATGATCTTGCTGGTGATCGATCTTTTGGCTTCTGGGTCTGCTGCTGGTGTGTTTGTTTCCCGTGATTGACAGGACAACACCTGGAGGCTTGCAGAGTGGCATTGTGTCCTGTTGTGTGCAGTTTCCATGGTGTCCAGTGCCGTCCAAGTCAGCTGTTTCAGGCGCTCTCTGGGTGGAAATTCTGTGGCTGCAAAGCCAGAGTTGTTCAACATCGCAGACTCAGATGACGAGGCCGAAGTGCTGAGACGGGGGGAGGTCCCCGGATCAAAACGAAGAATTGAAATAGAGGCTAAAGACCTTCGAAAACATAGAAATAGAGACTTAAGAAACAGACAAAACACATTGTTGGGATGTCCTTGGATTTGACTTGGATGAAACTTGTTGGTTTTCACGCGTGCTAGGTGCCTTCGATTGGCTCTGATTTGAAGAGCTTGGACGAAGGTGTCATACTAAGTGTCATCAATGGTTCGATTGTTGCTTCGAGGCTGGGATCAGATCTGCTTTCGCCGACAATCCTGGCATGGGGTGGTCCTGCCATGGGAACACTTCAGTTTCACCAAGGTTCTCCACTGACCGAACCGTCAGTGAGTATGCCAAGGTGCCCGGGGGGAAAACAATCCACAAAAGAAACTGGTCAGTTGAAAGTTGGTGGTTTGAACTTTGAACATTATTTTTTTTCTAAAAGCCATGCCAACTTGGCTGATGAAATGGTGATCGGAACCTATCGAAACGACTCATCCTTTCCTCATGGGCTGTTGAGGTTCTCTGTGAGCGAGTACAGCAGAGCGATGGGCGAAGTCTGCGCCTTGGAGACCCTGGAAGGTGCAGTGTTTCCGTGCCTGCACAGCTAAGGCGCGGGACAGAGTCCTTGGGCTGTGCCGAGTCCAGCCCAAAAGCCTTCGGGCCAAGGAGTGAGATGAGATCACACGGATCACCACATAGCCATGACATAGCGTGACATATAGCTGATGCATGCAGATGCCTATGTCTTTGCGAGCGCATGGCCGAAGGAGTTTCGAAACCTCTTGCGCGACTGGCATCCGGATAAAAATCCAGACCGGCAGGCCCGGCTTTACAAACAATGGGTGCAGACGCATGATTTGAGTGTGGCAATTTGAGGACTTGGCGAAGATGATTACCCAAACCATCCTGAGCATGAAAGACTTGCTCAACTTGGAGTGAGGCACATTGATTGTCATCTGAATTGTGGTTTGTGGGTGGTGCGATGGGGAAGGTTAGTTGCTTGGGAGTGAGAACTAACTCATTGGATGCTTTTGGGTTTCACACTCAGCAGAGTGTGTGCTGTTGCGATGGTTGGGCCAGCCCATTTGTTAGCTGATTCATATATAAGTTGTTTATTGAGGTGATAGATAGTATCCACAAGTCATCAAGGATGGTGCGTGGGAAAGTTCCAAAATTCAAAGCTCATCAATGTGTGCCTTCCCTTCGCGGCCTATTTGCATCGAACCTACATCAGTCGCACAGTCTGGTCGTTCATATCCAACGTTTGCGCCAAACAAAGTGTAGGACGAATGGGTGTCAGAACTTTGGTGCCATTGCCAGCACTGGCATCCAACCTAAACCAGGGACAAACGGAACCAACGTGATCAAATCATATTTTTTGGATTTGACTCTTGAGGGAATCATATTGTTTGGATCCAACGTGATTGATTAACAATGTTTAACGCACAAGTTTGCTTAGAACAGCTCACCGCCAAATAGGGAGGTGTGTGTCAAACCAGCACCTGCAACGCCATACGGCCTGCAGTGTGTCCGAGCAGGTCTTCATCTTGGTGATGCTGGTCCATTGCCCAAAGTTTTTGCCCGTGATTTGAGGCGCGGCCTTACCCTTGGTTTTGATTTTCTTGGTTGAACCTCGTCCAAGACAAAGACAAGTTCTTTGGCATTTGCTCATTCCCCATCTCGAAGGTCATGATGTGATACTTCAAGCTTCGCCTCAAAGTTCACGGCGATGTAAGAAAGTCCCAGAGACACGCTTGGTGAAGTAGTGTTGCTATTGTTGGTTTATCGCATAAATAGCAATAGACTAACAGATTTGCTTGTTGCAAATTTGCAAGTGGTCAGACCTCAGAAACGGATTTATTGTTAATTTAGCTCAATCACAACTACTGTATACATTAAGCTTGGATTGTGAATCGAGCCCTACGTTTAACACCCCTGTGATTACTTACTTCTTGTTGAGGGATAAGCCGAGGAACTTCCCCTGCATCCTGCAAGTCACGCAGCATGGAAGTCAAAATCACACATTTATCCAAGTTTTCGATCTTGGACAAATGGTCGGCCAGGTTTTTTTTTCCAGGATAATCTTGCTGTCAGCCTTCGCGGAAAATGCAAACGACATGCCATAAAAACTGCGCTTCTTACATCACTGCTCCTGTCGTAACAATTTCCAACGGTGGGGTACCCCACAGTATCAGTGTCACTTCACGAGGCTTCCTCGGCATCGCGATCTCCTGCTCGCTTTCACTTCCAGCGACCACAGAACTGCGAGAAAGGGGGAGCACCTGGGCTGCAGGATGGTGCAGGACGGAGCTTCGCCGATGGATGCAGCTGGCACATGGGTGGGATGGTGATGGATGATGATGGATGGCTGATAGCTAAGACATGTTGAATACAATTGTTCATACCTGAAAAAGTCCTAAAAGTGACCCGAAGAAAGTACATCATGAATCATGAGTGAACCATGAAACAATTGAAAGAAATTGATACACAGATGTAGCACTTCCATGAAGTTCGTATGACGTGATGGCTGGCTGTGACCAACAGACTGAGATGTGAAACTGTGATGCCAGGACTGCAATTCATCAGTGTGGTAATGAGTGTTGCTGGTATTTTGCGGTATTGATGTAACGAAAGTGGCAGCCAGCTTGCACACCTATGATCCATGCAGTATTCATTCAGAACGTCTCCTCATCCACTTGTTCAACTCCACCTGCACCATAATCATGGCATGTCATTGTCATCGGCATGAGGTTCTGGTGATGTCTTCCGATTCTGGCGATGGCCGCGATTTGGCGCACCTGGTGAGACATCTCACTGATTCCGGAAGACATCAGCAGGAGAGCCATCAGCTGCAGTCGGTGCGGCTCCGTCGGTGCCAGCCCCTCATTACTCGGAACTGTGGTCGTGCACTAAGGCTCACTAAGGACAATCCGGACATACCTGGACACACATTCACAAGATTCATAGAAGTTCTATGTAAAAGGTCGATGTCACATGATGTAAATCTATCTTACTATGTATCTATTGTATGATTATCCTAATTATTCTTTTACTTTTCACAGCCGCTCCCTGGAGTCAGGACATTCGGATAGACATGGCTTTGTTGAATCTGGGCCGCTTGCGAGCCTTGCGCTGCGAACGGAATTTGTTCAATGCTGCCACAAGACCTGTGGACGGACAGTGCCCCGGCACTCGAGAATCTCCAAAAGCGAGTAGGTCCGACTGAAAAGCGAGTCCTCCCCAAATGATGGTCGCCCAAACAAATATGTTCGTCCGCTTCTCAAACATATATTACATACATGATCATATTCAATCACATGCGCATACATTTATTTCAAGCAAAGAGAGATTTAAATATGGATACTTAGTTGCAGAAATGTTTATGTATTTGCAAGTAGCTATGGCCAACGAAAGCCTTAACATATCAAGGAGTCAAGCTGCTTCAAGTCATGGAAGTGCGTTTCGTAACATTCCCGAGTTGAAGACGACAAACCAGTGTTGTTCCTGTGAAGCAGACGCGCTATTCCAGCAACACATACTGTGAGGATTTGAATATTGTTATTCCACAGTGTGCAGTGAGGATTCATAGATAGTGTCCCTGAGAGTTTGTCCATGTACATGATGTTCCCTTAAAAGAGTCCACATAGATGCTAATGTCATGGTAATAAACCACACTTAGTCGTGAAACAATTGAACTATGCAATCATTCGTCACAGTAAATGAGAGTTGAATCATTTGAACCACTCGACTTCATCGGACTTCATTGGACATACTGTAATAAAAAGGCTCCTACTTGGCTACTGATGCTACTGTCAGTTCCCCCCTCACTGAGGCGCTTCTTGGAAATTTGCTCCTCATGCGGCCGGAGCGCTCAGTCGGGCATCATGAATCCTGACAATATACCTCTGTTTGAGTCCGGGCCCAGTAGTCATTGCATTGATTCCTGGGAAAATGGACCCGGAAACCCCAACCCCAACCCAGTCACTGGTCAGATGAGAAACGGGGACTTTGGTGGTGAAAAACCCGGGTTTCCAAAGTTTTCCCACCATCCCAGTGACCCAGCGATCAGAAACGGCTGCAGAGTTCCGTTGCTTCGATGTAGCTTCCAGGTGTCAAGCCGGGCGAGCGGCCTGTGAAGTTGGAGGGCTTGGATGACTTGATTAACGCCTTGGAGGGGGAGATCGAGGACAGATCAGCATGGTGATTCTATTTCCAGATGAACAGCTGTTCCATGCTGTACGCCTAACCTTTCGAATACTAAGCATACTCTAACCAATACAGCTCAATACAGCTGATCTAACTTCTCAATACCATAGTAATTAGTATACCAACCAAATCTATGTAATTATAATTCAATGACCGATTTGACTCTTTTACGCAAGCTCGCCCTCAGCTCTAGCTGAACCTCCGGGACGGCGATGAAAAAAAACGGCTGCACAGCCATTATGTCATGGTTGGCTGGCTGAATGCCAACCATTGTTGTGACCCATTGTATGTCTTAACGGTTGCCGTCAGGAACTGGAAGAATATCGGAAAGACATCGAGTACGGTGACTCGTTGGTACAGGAATTGCTTAATCTCGCTGCTGGGAGATGCTGGAAGGAATTGCACTTAGAAAGATCCTTTAGACCCTGATTTGGATCCGTAATAAGGAGCTACCCCAAACATCCGCATCAAAAAAAGAAGAGATATTCTTGACAGGACACTGCCCATCTCAACCGCACACCAATGGACACCCCAGTCAGATGATTCAAGCCAAAGAAACGTCACCTTTGCCGCAGCCAAGGCTATGTGCAATTCAAAGCTCTTGGGGAGGTTTTCTATCCTGGTGAGAAGGTCCAGGGGCAGCGCTTGTTGCTGAATCGGGCCAGACCAGCGGAGAATCGGTCAAATTATATGGGAATGATTTGTAACATTGTGCAATCTATGTTTTTGTGTCCCTATACTATATATGTATTTATGACTGTGTTGTTTTTATTTTGTATATATTTATCTTGTCATACACACAATACACAATCGCCCCCTGTTCAGGTGATAATCCCCTCACAAATAGACTACAATTATACAGCAGTATGTTTGTACTGATTGGCTTTAAATTTTCAGCATTCCCATCATGAAAGTAGGTAATCCTGAGCAAAGCAACTGACATATGGAAGAGAATGGTCAGACGGTCAGACAATCCAAGCGATTGCGCAGCAGCCAACAAGTAATACAGTTCTCCGCAGCAGGTATGGCACCACGGTTTCAACCTGCAAAAGAGAAGTACTTCATCGGATTTCCCCATGTTTCCAATCATCCCGAGCATCAAGATTGTGTAGTGATAGCTTTCCAACTTGGCACCTCATTTTAGGCTTCCATACTTGCATCTACTGGCAGGGCCCATTTGCAGCTTCAAGAAACTGAAGCAGGTATTAGATGTTGATCCTGCTTAAAACTTTTGAAAAGAAATAGACACCCCAACGCCAACATATTGTAGGTTCCATGATATCCATCATGCACTGGGCAAATTCAACATATCACAACTGAAGGATGGAATCCCAATAAAATTTCTGTGATTTGGAACAATGTCCGGCTAGAGGGCATGTTTAATGGAATTGCAGCACCACTTTCTATCAGTTGATCAACGAGAAAATTAGCCATCCAACAATTTGCATGAACCAACTAGATTGGTTACTGAACCAACAAGGTTCCACTAGAAAATCATAATGAACCATCCAGATGGGTTCTTACTTGGTGATTCCGCCTTGAATGAAGCAAAACAGGGTACCAGCGTCCATGGAACGTTGCCGCAGGTATGGATGACCATCGATGGCCTAAGCGAACCTTTGGGTCTCACCGCGCCATGGCAACATGGGGGCGACTCAAGAAGCATGTTGGTGATAGAAGAACATCAAAAAATGAAGGGGAATAGCTCGCCCTCGGCTTTAGCTGAACCTCCGGGAAGGCGATGGAAAAAAAATAAAGGACATGTAAGGAAACCAGGATCATTGAGGAGAAGGTGATGACACCGGTCCAGGCTGATCCCTTTCTGAAGTTGTGAGTGGCTTCTCTCCAGCCGCTGTGGCACGAGCAAGGAGGGGGTATCAACCCTGGAACTAGGAGTTGTCAGAAGCCATAGTTTTGAAGGGGCGCCGTTCATAAGTTCTTTCATTTATTTCACTTTCTTTCACTTTTCCCTGAGGTGCTTCAATCATGGTATCAGCTCCAGAGGACCCTTTTCGGCCCAGTGCCTCGACTGAATTGCAGTTCAATGATGGATGCAAGGTCAAAACATCCAAATACCGAGATATATATATTTTTTTTTTGCAAGCTTCCTGGCGATATTTGATACATGTGCATTTTTATCTTTGGTCATCTGCAGCTGTTTATGACACCGTCCAAGAATTATAATTAACAGCTCTACTCAAACTGTTTGACAATGACTCCGTCAAACATCCTCAGTATGACTTCTAAAGTCCTAAAGTCCTAAAACATTCTACGATCTCCCAATGACGTCTACGCTCGAAGTTAACAAATGGTGGCAGCAGTGATCAGGGCTGTTGTGATCTCTCTACGGTGGTTGGATGTCAGGGTCTCTCAGCATTGACTAGACCTATCTCATCCAATCTCCAATTTCAATCCAAGCAACCCATGCATTTGTCAGGTGTTTTTTGTTCTCATGCTTCCTCCCAAGCCAACAAGGATTTTTGACCATGCTCTCCTGTAGCAATCCTGACCGCTTCAGCTTCTGAATCGCTTGGTTGTTTCGATATCAGGAGAAGTCCTTCCATGTTGAACTGGAATTTCTGGCATCTGTGGGGAACACCTTTGCAAAGATCAATTTCCAAGAGCCCATGTCCGCGCACCTCTGGATGCATCTGGAGTGCTAATGAGAGAAATGATACCAATCGTTCCATCCTCCTTTTTTTTGGTTAACATCATATCAAATAGCATCAAGTTCAAGTGATGAAAAATGGTTCTTTGATTCTCCCAGTGGCTGTTGAGCATTCAGTGAAACACGGACCGGTCCCCTAACAGAATTGACAGAGTCAAAACGATTGTGTTATTTTTCTTGCGTGGCAACAGAACCTTTGTTGGTTGGACAGGCTCGACGGCACTTTTTTGTTCCTTGAGCACCTTTCCGGCAAGACATTTGCCTAGAAATACTTGTTACTTTCCATCTAAGCCTGCGCCAGTCAAACACAGGCTGAGCCTGTTTTCCAGGTCTAGCTCATACACTTGGTATGTGCCGACGCATGTAAGATTCAACCAATCCCGGGCTCTCTTTACACAGCAAAATTGAGATCAAGTGAGAACACAAATTAAGTGAACTGTCACTAATACAGCATGAGGGAGGTAGATCGCCACTTGAATAGTTTCCTCATGCACACACACAAGCGGATTGGAAAAACATACGATGCACATTTTTGTGTATGCCTGAGTGCGAATGCAATGCAATGTGATGTGAAGGGAGGCAATATGCTTAAGACGGTTTTGGTGTTATGTTTTTTAATATGCATTTAGAGAGGCGTGTTATATACATTTTGTGCACTGTATAGATAGAAATAGTTATTGGAATGGAATGTGCATTTTGCGACGTAATGCGATGCAGTACATAGAGAGTCTTGTTCAATCCCACTTTCCAACTGTGATCGGTGCACCTTGCAGGGCCCCCACCCTGGGCTCCGCTACCGGTGCGACCCCAGGGTATGCCTAGGGGGAGACCTCCTCAGGTACCACGGCACTCGGAGATTGGACAGCTTGCTGTACCAGCTGATGACCAAAGAGATGATGCAACGTTTGAGACAAAGGGGAGAGAAGTACCTGCAGGCTGCCACTGCGACGCCCTACGTGCACCTTGCCGCAAGACGCTACTATTTTTTGAAATTTTGAAGAGATTACAATGTCAATAATGACAACTAGAAGCAACTGGTTTTGGGCCCCTCTTTCCCACATCACACATCCATCAACATATCAATGCATCCAGGCATAGATGCATGCATACGTGTATAGTCTGTATAGTCATGCACGCATTCACATGCACACTGACGCACGCAGACACACACACACACAAACACAAACACACTGCTTTAGTTTTCATGATATAGTTTGATTCTATATAGTATATTTTAAGAGATAAAATGTGATGAAAAAGTGCACTTGTTGTGCTGATTTGTGCTGCTTGCACAAACGCTACTCAAGGAACTACGCACGGGGATCCTTCTATTCTCACGGACGTTCCAAGCATGCGGCACTCTCTGATGGACGTGTGATGCTGGACACCCAACGTGGACAGGAACGGGAGACGGGATTGGGGTCAAACCATTGGGTGCCCCTAAAGCAATGGCTTTGTGAAGGTTTACCATTAGAATCTAAATCAAAATTGAACCTTTGAGGTTGGTAAAAGCATTGGTGAACCAGATTCACCGTTGATTGAACCATTGTAAAGGCTTAACACATCAAGCCCTTCCAGGTTGCACATGGGCTCAAGTCCTGCCAGGAGTATGGTCATCACGCAGCCAGAGGTGGTGACAACTGCTCTTTGGCCCTGCAACACGCAGTGAAGGCCTTGAAACTTCAGCAGTGCCTTGGGCAGTGAAGAGGGGGAAGTCCAGCATTCTATAGACTAAAAATGATTCGAAGGGTGGTGGATTCATGGAGAGATGGTGTTCTTCATGGTGGTTGAGAGTGATTAATATTGATTAATCATGGCCAGTGATGATTGATAACAGGCAAACCCAGGTGTACCCCTCATTCCAGCTGATCCGCGCTCGGAAACTAACCCAACTATGGAGGCACACAATGTAAGACAGCACCCATATAGCAAGCAACTGCAAACAACTGAGGTGTGGGCTAGATTCAGTGCAAGTGGACGCTGCACAAAACATCACTAGTCTATTGCAAAGCCAGTCCTCAGACAGGAATCTATACTAGGGGATCGTCAAGTTTCCAAACGCGGTGCTCTGGCGCATCTTCTGAAGTTTAGCTATTCAGCAATGTCAGAAATCAAGGGTGCCTGATGATCAGGTAGGGATTATATAGGCCCTTTGCTCAGGGGAACTACCGATCCGCTATTTTCTATTCGACCGATCTTTCTGTTGTCAATGTTGACAATGTTGGTTATGGTATGTTGCGCCTCTGAATGTCTACAGCCTAGAAACCTTGGTTAGCAACTCTGTGATTTATGTGTATGAATGTCTATGGCCTATAGATTTACTGTTTTCCTTGTTAGATTCTTGTTGGGCACATTCCAACAGCACCCAAGCGATCCCTGAGGAAGCATGGCACTGACAGCCTGCGGATCGTTGCAGAGCCCAACGCAGAGGAGCTGCTCGGCGATCAGCGCAGCTCAAGAACCACAAGTGTCATTTGATTGCCAGTTTTAGTGATTTTAGTGGTTAATGATTTATATATCATGGTGCATTCATAACAGGCCCACCAGAGGCTTTGGATGCTTGAGCTTGCTCCCCACAATTCTGCTGTCATCGAAGTTAAAACTGGTTTGAGCCCCATCCGTCATAGCACCGTCCTTGCAAGGCAGTTGCGTGTCAGAGAGTTTGTTACTGATTGTAGCTCATTCTTTAGGGATGCATTGTAGGTTGTGCAACTTGATTGGCCACAAGCTCACACGCAGCCGTGGCTAGATGTCCGGAATGGCGGGGGAGAGTGAAAGAGAGGGAGAGAGAGACAGAAATCATTGCTGATCATCCCCTTGTAGATCCACACGTGCCTTGATACCTCCAACCCATGGTTTTGGCATAGCTTGCTGAGGCTCTGGATGTGCTGGCCAGCTCTGGTGGGTTTCAGCTTTACTGCCAAGTGCTGGGGCCAGGTGTGGCAGCCAAGGGTCTAGCTTCAAAGCATCAGCTGACTACCTGCGTTTTTCTTCCAGGTAGATGGTTTCATTACATGGTAGATGCATGTATCAAGTTTGGTTGCAAGCAATCAAAGTTGGAGATGAATGTGAATTGGAGGAAGTGAACTTGAGTTTTTTCTTTCTGTGGTCATTGGGTTAATTTGTTTCACCAACCCACGAACGCAAATGGATTTGTGGATTGCGGTTCGGAAGAAACGGTAACGTACACTCACCCCTTCACAGTTTGCATTAATGTGCCAGCCAGAATTTCATGGGATCTCTAGGATTTGAGACAAACAACGCGGGTTGCAGTATCCCCCCAACCCATGCTGGAGAGGAAGGGCTCAAAGCAAAGCTCGGCTGGCTGGCAAGATCCTTTAGATGGACCCAACATCAGGATGGTAGAAAGACAATCCCAGCAAAATTGTGCTATTGATTCGTGCTCAAGGGTGGTGTTCATCCGCATTTATTTGAACGCTGTTTCATGAAGTTCCCATATTGATTTGGTTGCTGAAATGGTTGCAAAGGGTAAACCATGGGAAGCCCGGGCAAAAAAAAGTTGTTGCAAAGACCAAATGCAACCTCACCTTGGTTCATAACGGTTCCAGCCCAACTGCCATATTTGCTGTTTGCATTCACTTATTGACCGACATTGAATGTCGTTGTGTTCTGATCCGGAGCGTCGAGTGATTGTAGCAGTTACTCCATGGCTCACAACGGGTTGGGAAAATCTGTGTTGGAGGTCCTGGTGGCCGAGACGTCGCCCATCGAAAGCAGATGCCTTTGAGCAACTCGTGCTGCCAGCAGCCACCAAAGAGATCAGGCAGAGCTGGCAGGGAAGTGGTTCCCCTTGCTACTTGCAGATGGAACATTTGAATTGAATGTTTACACAATTGTTTCTAGCAAGTTTCTGGTAATTTTTGCTTTGGCACAGCAATTGGGCACAGTACATCAGGATGCTCATGTTCCTTATGAATGGTAAATGGACGGTGCCAAATTGATTGGACAGTAGACTCATGTTTTGGTTTGATTGTGGTCTTAGCGGAACTGCAGGTGTACTTCACGATCGTTGAATGAAACACTCCGAAAGGACAAAAAGCTTGAGGAACTGATTCTTATAAATATACAGCATTATATACCGTCAATTTATCTTCCCAGAGGTTTTGTACCAAAGCAATGTAACCCAAACTCTTTAGCCCTAGGATCTTATCGAACAAGTCCCGCATCCACACACATCATGCCCTCAAGCGGCAGGTCCGCGCCCGTGTAGGTATCTAGGTGGTAGCCAACTCTCGCTGGTGGATGGTCATAAGGTGTCATGTTTCTAGCAAACACTCCCCAATTTTTTCATACCATACATATTTTGCTTATTCCCTTCTAAGATCATTTTGTATTGCCAATTTTTGGAGTGTATCTCTCATGGTTTTATGATTTGTTAAGCATTTGTATGCGTTTGTCAGCTATGTCATCCCTGTAGCATTTGCCAGCCAATAATGCTTCCCAATCATCAACCTGCACCTCTAGAATTCTTGGTGACCCACAAGTATCATTCGTGCTTGAGAACGTGCCATTCGTCAACTCTGGGCCTAACCTTAACCAGTTGGGATCAGTGGGTAGGTTGAACCTGGGCAAAGCGTCAGGTCTGCGGTGCGTCACGCCAGTAGCAGCGGGTTGGACTTCATCTCAGGGAAGGCACGCGCTGGCGGAAGATCTAGCGGTGCTTAGATGATGAAGTGATGGTGATGGTTAGGTAATTTGTAGTGGTTCAATTGTAGAATGACTTTGGGGTCCAGAACCTTGTCCAACAGTATCAGTGAGGGCTTCTTGTTGCTTACAGAAACCCTGGATGCCGAATTGTGCATTCCAAAATGCGTTTGCATCCAGAATCCTCACATTGATCCATCCATCACTTTCCCATGGCCCTGCACTTCAGGAGGTCGTTGGGATTGGATATGGCTTGGTGGTGCCCCCAACAATGGCAGGTTCATCTGATGAAGAGGACCCCCAAGTTGGGAACCTGGTCATGGCAACGCCATGGGATCGCCAGGGCGACAACACCATCTTCCTGCTCTACGGTCCGCCTGGCAGCGGGAAGACCTTGACCGCCGAAGCCATTGCGGAGATGCTGCACATGCCGCTGTACGTGCCGAGTTCCGAATTGGGGTCCGGGGCAATGCGCTACACCCGATGATCAACCATTACAATGCGCAGAATGCCAGGGTTTAGCTGCTTTTTCAACATATATACCAATTTTTCATACCAATATAAACCAGTTATGAATAGCAAACCATCACTACCGAATTGAAATCGCTTGGGAGCACGTTCCAGGTGGTGACAGCAGGAGATTTGGGCATCAGCGCGCAGGAGGTGGAACAGAATTTGTCACAGGTAGCTGGGTCCGCAGATATGGCTATGGGCTATGGGATGTTATGGGTTAATACATGTTAATACCAACCATGCCAAAAAAACTGGCAGGTTTTGAGTCGCAGTCATATCCTAGCCATAGCCACATATCCTTTTGCAAATTCGAAAGTGCATTGTTGTGTCTTTCAAGTGTGTGTCTTCAGATGTGCTATGATCACTATTGTTCATGTGATATTGCCCATTATACTGTGATGTTTGAATGTTTCATGACAATTGGCCTGATACTGTGGTGCTTTCAGTTGAGCCATGTTGAGCCTTCTTACTTCATGATTTACGAGGCATGGAGTTGTACGGTTGCACATGTTGATATGTCCCTTGAGTTGGATCTTTTGTATCATTTTTGTATCATTTTTGTATCATTTTTGTATCTTTTTGTCAGGTAAACCCGTGCTTGCATCAGATGATGCGCCAAGTTCAAAGGCTCTATCGAGCACATGCCCTTGCAATGGATGGTAATTAAAGCATCGACGGTTTCGTGCTTCCTTTGTATAGACCAGTCTAGATTCTTTCGAGCTGTTCAACCACCAAGTCATCCCATTGGATGGCACACTTTCTGTGCAGGTCCTACACCTTTGTAGTGAGTGGAATGCCTTGACTTTGATTGATGAAGCCGTGCCTTGGTCTGCGATGCTTGTTGAATCGAACGTTGAATTAGTATTCCAATGCTCCTTTGCTAAAGCAAAGGCTGATTCTTAGGGTGGTGATGTTATTCTCGTCATTGCTGCTGCTTCTGATGATGATGATGATGATGATGATGATGATGATGATGATGATGATGATGATGATGTGTGATATCAAGCATTCAAGCCCTGACTGCAGCCTGCTGCAAAAATTACCCATGCTGAGGACATTTTCTTAGAAGCTCGCAGCACTGCCGAGCTGCAGAGAAATGCTTTGGTTTGCGTGATGCTTCGGCTGCTGGAGTATCACCAAGGTGGGCTTTCCCTGGGTTTGCGGGTTATGTGAAGGTGGTAAGAGAGAGAGACTCCAGGGGAAGGTGCGACAAGCAATGCGACAAGTTTGGTGCGTTCTAGAAACTCTTGGTGCCTCATCCACCCAGAACTTGGTAAGACAAGACTCTTGACCTGGTGGGCCGTGACATTATCTTCCATGCTCTTGCCGTGCGCCTCAGACACAAGCTCAATGCTAATATTGATATGGTTTGTCACAGCTGCAGTCTAGAAATATTGAACCCATTTGAGAACCATCTTCAAGCCTAGCCTAGTGATGCTTCTAATAATGGATAATCAACTTGGACATGCGACTGTTCGCTGAGTTCCTTGATGCGATCACTCTTGCTGTAAAGATACTTCCAGCACGAATTGCAGGCGATTCCAAACAAATGCTTCCCCGCCCTTCATCACAATGGACAAGTCATGGTCAAGATGCCTAGGAGGTTGCTAGCAATGATCAACCAATAGACATGTTCTAAACCACAAGGGAATCAATCACAATTTGGGGCCATTTTTTGCTTACAAAAGTGACGGGGTCCAAACCAAAGAGAAAGCAATCACAATTTGGCCAAGCATAAGCAACTCGTCGTGCTGGGAGATGGCGGCGCCAGTGCAGACACAGTTTTTCATGAGAATCACGTCATCCTCGGTTCTTATTTCAGAAAATTCCACCACAAACGACAACCATCGACCATAGTTACTGTTCATTCCTCCAATTGTTTCACAACTATTGGAACTAACAAACACCAATAGATAGTCCACCACCGACTATTTCAACCAACAAACACCAATAGATAATTCTACCACAAACCACAACCATCAACCATCACCACAACCCCATCAACCATCGTACATGCCTTTGTGAAACCGCGGAAGCACCCGATTTTCTCCAAAGACATTTCCCGTTGGGAGCTCCTTGGCAGGTTCCTTAGGCAACGCAACGCGCGCCAAAAAGGTGACCGTGGTCAACGGTGACCAGCGTTGGTCATGGATGTTGATGCCGGCTGATACGTGTCATGGGTGCTGGTAGCAATTTTAGTCCGGATTGACCCAGGAACCAATCATCTAAACATTGACATGGTTGACTATATGGAGTATTTATCATGAATTGATAGACTAGTGATTAACTATTGATTGGTCAATAGTGGACCATGAACCCCATAGCAACCTCCAATTGGTCAATGGAATCATCGCGGTTATCTTCCGTAAGAGGCTTCACCTGTGGGCATGGATCACCGACATATCTGGCATCTAGATCAAGAAAGAACGGGATCAAAAAAAAGCTGCTAGGATCAAAAGCAATTCTCAGTAGGATTACAAAATGGATGTTCTTTACGATGGAGCTGTTTCGAAAATTAGACTTTGTCTTACCGTTGTGCCTATCACATCTTCTCGCTGCAGAGCAATGTTGATGGTAGCCATGGCAGATATGGGAACATATCTAGATTTTCAGTGTGTTTGCAGCTGGAATGCCTACCGAGAGAACTCAGCTCAAAGCTTGAATTTTCCAACATGGCGAGGCAGCAAAGAGCAGATTCTTCAGTAGAGACACTTGGAAAAGACACGTCTTTGAGCGGGACAGTGCCTGACCAGGTTTTCAGACTAGAAGCGCACGAGGAGTCCATCAGTGCAACTAACAGATGGCAACAGTCTGAACCAAAGAGTTGGTTGCAAGATCTCAGGTTGTAAGCCACATAAGAATCATTCACCATGGACCATGATTAATGATGGATCAACATGAACTACCGCTAACCAGATTCCTTCGTCAAGTGGATTAAGTCTTTAGTGCCCGAGTCCGCACGTTCACGGAGGTTCCCTTCCGCGTCTGGGAGAGGAGGGGAAATGGGCACACCAGACTGTCTACTCCTATCGCTCAAAGGTGGTAAGCGGTGGTGCTGGTAGATAATGGTGAACAAATGATGTTAATTCATGGTTGCTGAATGGTTAACGGTTAATGAACAATGGTGAATGAATGATATTGATTGCTTTTCATGGCTATTGATGGTCAGCAATGCTCATAGTTAGCGAGGGTTTGCCATGATTCATACCGGCAAGAATCATAGTGATGATTGACCAGGGTCCTTCTTGAGGGTGTCATGTCTGCATAAGAAACGGCCTGATAGGCCTAGATACGGGTGAAATGATCACCAGAAACGTAGGAATTCATTTCCTGTCATCAGAACCAACATCAAATAATGATACCTATGGCACACAATATTTGTTTGGTTTGACAGTGATCTTGGTATACCAGTCAGAACCAGTCTCACCGATATAACTCACTTGACAAACAAATTTTGGTATATCAATGATGAAATATCAATCAGTGATACTGGTTTGTCATTTTTTTAAAATCATATCTATATCAATGATTGATTTCATTTGATTTCATTATACCCCAGATATGATGAAATCAATCCCAGATGTCACCAACACTGGAGGTTTTGCCAGCCCAGCTGTTGTATTACCTGGGATGACACGGGTCTTTTCATAGCCATGGGGGTTGGGGTTCGGAGGGTTTCAAGTGATGGGCCATTGCGCTTCGAGATTCGGCAGGCTAGACTGCCAGACTTGATTTTTTTGTTGAAAAAATTAGCTTCCATTGGGTTTGTTTCTCATGTTCTTTCACTGCTTGAGTGATAAGGCTGGGTTGGTTTTTGGTTCCGAATAAAGGTATGCTGTCCAGTGGGGGTTTGTTGATTTATGGAGATGCCCATGGTGTCTTGGTTAGTTGTCATTACCTGTTTTGGATCAATTATTTGTATCAGCAATGATTAACCATTTTGACAGGTATTCGGCTCCAGCCTGATCTCACTCAACTACAACCTTTGGTTGATCACCGGTTTGACGACTCACTTCATTATACATTCTGATAAATATTAGTAACCCATCACCCAAACTTCGTAATTACACCTTTCAACCTATGGTAGTAATCTCTATGTTTTGTTGATCAGTTGTTATTATGGTTGGTTGCTGATGAAACCATGGTGATTCCTATCCTTGGAAACACTATGAATTTGCTTTACAAACCTGTATTACATAGGGAATCACCCTGTATACAACCTTACACCTTATCAACCACAATTCTTGAAAAGCAATTATTTCTGAATACGATTCTTGTATATGACCCTTATACAACCTTCACAAACAACCCGTAGTGCACCCTTGGTCTATCGTTGTGACGCTTTGGCAGGGTCGGCTCAGCAGCCATGGCTGGCGTTGATGCCAGGGGCCCCGCCATGGCAGTGTCCAAGGCAACGTCAACGGGGCTGTTGATGGCGGCCATGGTGGAGAACTACGCCACTGAGGACCCCCAAGTTCTGGTTGGTTTATGAATGGTTAACAACGGTAAGAATAATAGGGGAGTATAAGTAATAATGGTTCTAATGGTTAAGAATGGTGATTCAGTAGGGGAGTATAAGTAATAATAGGGGATATACCAAGTATAATGGACTAGAAATGGTTATTAAACTGGATGATAGCTGGGGGGTCCTCTATGATTCGGGAAACCACCATACGGATAGTAACTCTGAATTATCTTGCTTGGATGCTGGGGGGCCGAAGGGTAGAGAAGAGTGGTGAGCATTTTTGGTTGCATACTTAGCCAAAATTTCCGCTTTTGATTTTTGGATCATTCACCATGATTGGTGGTGTATTTCGATGATTTTTGGTCAAGTGCGGATAACAACCAATGATGATTGCTTCATACTGAATTAATGGTCATTCCTGGTTCACCATGGTTCGCCATGTTTCATAATGACGCTTACTGGATAATGATAGTTGTTAGTGATGGGAGCTCCAGGTGAATTCACTACCACCCTTCTTACGAAGTCACGTTGGTTGTGCCTTCCCATTTTTCATGGGTGGTTTGGTCATCTTGAGTTGGTAGTTGGTCAAGCCATCCTTCGTAGCAGACATTCAAGAATGATTTATGCTGGGGTTGATACCGATAAAGTGGTGACTCTTGGTGAACAAGCTATCCCCATCCTCTAGTTCAGTAACCTTAGTCGACTTGCACTATTGATGACTGGTCAAAATATGGAAAAGTTCCGTTGAACATGTGCATTTCGTTGTTCAATGAGCTGATGAGTGAACAAACACAATTAAGAAGTAGATGCACAGATGAAGTAGCGAAGAAATGGACACAATTGAAGGATTGCCTTGAGGTTTATTGATGTCATGAGCTGTTGACTATCAAGTGCAGGTGTTTGCACATGACAGGGATAGTATGAGCCACCCAGCAATTTGTCACATCACCCAGCAACTTGCCCATTAGCAGGGACCAATGCATTTATTTCCCTACGAATGGTTGATGATGAATGGCTATCAAGAATTATCAATTTGTTTAACTTGTGCTCATGCTGAAACATCGTTTTGGTCGTTGGTCATCATCAAACATCCCTTTAGATGCCTGTCAGCATCAACCATTATTTTCGATGTTAATCACCCATGAACCGTCATTCTTAACCATCATTCTTAACAATCATTCTTAAGCATCATTGAATCAGTCACCATCACAACGAAGCTGGGGAATCATGAAATAACCTCCAATGACCACCAGCTAACTACCAGTAACCAACCAATAACTAGCTCTTTTTTTGGGTGTTTCTCAAAATAGGGGTACCCCCCCAATCATCCTTTATATAACCATTTACAGTGGTAAAACAACCATTTACTACTATGGTTGCTTTACTACTGTAAACCCCTATTATGGTGTACCCCTATTTTGAGAAACCACCAATAATGAAACCATCATGACTCTTCATTCGCAAGGCGCCAGCGCCACCACCAGGGCTAGAGGTGCCCGGGCAGGGAAGTTGGTGGCAGAAGCTGCAATGCAGCAACTGGTGGTGGTGTGCACAACTGGTGGTGATGATGACGGATGATTGTGACTGTCATGATTGATGATTGACGATTGACGCTTGATGATTGATGATCGATGATGATGATGATGATGATGATGATGATGATGATGATGATGGTCTGGAAGCTCCTACCTGGCCCAGTCAATGATTTACACCACTTCATTGATCCGTAACACTTACGGTATGCAGAAGCGCTTTGTGCGCATGGAACCTCTAGCAGAAAATTGGTGCAACCGAGTCCAAGTGTATCCTCTTGCTCTACATTTGCGAGTCACATGTAACTCATCATTCTAGAATTGTTTCGATAGCTGGGTCAAAACACATATAACTGGGTTTTGATAGCATGTAACCCGTTATTCCTCACCATCAGCAGGTGCTTGTCTTGACAAGCTACCCATTCCATTCACTCTTGGGGTGTCACTGCACCATCGGATCAGATCTCCTTCAGCCTGTTTCGGGGACGTTTCTCAAAGATAGGTGGAACCAAGACCTAGGCATTTCCCTATCTAAGGCCGCAAGCAACTTTGTACATATCAGGTGTATGTTCACTATCTATACACACATGCATCTGCATCTAGGTATCATGAACGCAGGCGTTGCCCAAATTGTTCAGCTTCCGCTGTTGTCACGTGTTGATTGCATCCATCGGTAAGGCCCCTCCGGCCAGCAGTCACATGAGTGTTGGGGTCCCTGGATTGAGCTTTGAGCTGTGGTGGCTCTGGGTTGTTGTCGTCGTGGTCGTCGTGGTGGTTGTTGTTCTTGTTGTTGCCGCTGCTGTCGTTCTTGTTGTTACTGTGGTTGGAGGAGTATTATAAGTCGTTACTCACCATTAACAAACCTCCGTGTCCTTTTTTTCAAAACCATCATGAATTTCAAATGATTTGTTTTTCATTTTTGTTGGTAGTGCTAGCGGTGGTGTTGTTTGCAGTGGAGGTGGCCTGTTCCAAGAACTCATGCGGTCTGCCCTTCCAATGCTTGCAGCCCCTAGTTGATCATGATCACTACTCGGGTGCACCGTGGTTCCTCAGCAGGCAAAGCCTCCCAGATTGGGTCCCCGGGTCCCTGAAGCCGTGATGCTTTGCTGATCCAAGACGGTCCCTCATGATGGTTTGCTGATCCAGGAAGCAAATAACAAGGTGCCAGACAGGGGAAGCCATGCGAGTAGTGCAGGTATGAAGCCGCTCAGCTGGTGATCCCTTGCCCCACCGGGATGGTCAACGGCAGCTCCCAGGCACAAAACTTTCAGGCCTACGCCTACACCCAACAGAGCTGGACCGGCTGTGTGATTTGTTGGTTTGTTGGCATGGCTGAGTCCAACGTTGTAGGGATGGATAGGGTATAACGTGGTATAACTTATCTAGCTTGAAGAACAAAACAAGGGGTTTCTATTCGGTAGGTGGAGGTACGCATGCAGGTCTTCATTCAAATTGGCTCATGGGTATGTTACGACACTTTTTGCTGCAAAGTTGGGGCGAGACCCACAGGAAACCCTCAAGCCTCTTGATCTATTCTTGATGGTAACGG
>VSDK01008529.1:41227-51811 GCA_009767595.1 Symbiodinium kawagutii
TTCAGCAGGCTGCTTGGTGTGACGTCTGCAAGATCGAGAAAGGTGATTGTATCAAGAGTGCATAGCTACCCAAGATCCCAAACAGTGAAATAGTTTGTTTAGGAGGGAAACATCAATGTTTGGGGTGCCAGCCATCCCATTGGCTTCTGACAAGGGTATATTTAGGCAATCGAAGGCCATGGACAACGCTAGGTGGTATGACCTCCCTCGGGTAGATCCTGTTTTCTTGAGAAACCCTGTGCTGTCTCAGCCGTCGCGACTGGGGAGCGTTGAACCGGAATATAAGAGCTACTGCACAGCCTTTGCTAGGCCTTTCCTAGGCATCTTCGTCAGGGCCCAGGAAAACAGTCCCCCTCAATCCTACCGGATAAATCGAGCCAAAACATGATCCATCCATCCGCCAAGTCCCCCATCTTCACACACAGAATGAATCATGAATGAAAAGATCAACGGCTGCGTTCGGCGATCGAGGTGGCGCAAAGCCTTGAGGTCTTTCGCCAGGTTGGGCTGTGCGGAATATCGCTTCGACGTGACTGCAGTGCCTGAGTGATTGTAGGAACGTGGTGATGATGAGGATGAGGATGAGGAGGATGAGCATGATGATGATGATGATGATGATGATGATGATGAAGAGGATGATGATGAGGATGAGGAGATGAGGATGATGATGATGATGAGGATGAGGATATGATGATGATGATGATGATGATGATGATGATGATGATGATGATGATGATGCTGATGATGATGATGATGAAGAAGAAGAAGAAGATGATGATGATGATGATGAGTGATAATGTGGACGAAGAAGAAAATGATGATGATGATGATGATGATGAGGATGATGAGGATGAGGAGATGATGATGATGATGATGATGAGGATGATGATGATGAGGATGATGATGATGAGGATGAGTGATAATGAGGATGAAGAAGAAGATGATGAGGATGAGGAGGATGAGGATGAGGATGATGATGAAGAAGAAGAAGAAGATGATGATGATGAGGATGAGGAGGATGATGGGGATGATGATGATGATGATGATGATGATGATGATGAGGATGATCATGATGATGAAGAAGAAGAAGAAGAAGATGATGATGATGATGATGATGATGATGAGGATAACGAAGAAGAAGATGATGATGAAGATGATGATGATAAAGAAGAAGAAGATGATGATGATGATGAAGAAAAATAAGAAGATGGTGAGGATGATGAGGATAAGGATGAGGATGAGGATGATGATGATGATGATGATGATGATGATGATGAGGAATGAGGAGGATGAGGATAATGATGATGATGAAGAAGAAGAAAAAGAAGATGACGATGATGAGGATGATGAAGATGAGGATGATTATGATGAGGATGGTCATGATGATGACGATGATGATGAAGAAAAACAGAAGACAATGATGATGATGATGATGATGATGATGATGATGAGGATGATGAGGATGATCATGATGATGACGATGATGATGAAGATGAGGATGATGAGGATGAGGATGATGATGATGTCAGCTCTTCATCAAGTTTGCCACTACAAATGATGCTGTTAACAGCCTTTCATCAAGCTGTGGAATCACCTCAGCTCTTCATCAGTATCTTGAAAAGCTGTTGAGAGTTGCAAGAGATACTGTCAACTGTCAACGGCTTGCTTTTGCAGGCGCTATTTCAACTGTTCGAGTTGACGAGGGCAGTGGAGGAGTGGTGGAGTGGAGTGTGCCTGGGGTAAATGGTTCATTAAACAGGTTGGTTGGTTGGTTGGTTGGTTGGTTGGTTGGTTGGTTGGTTGGTTGGTTGGTTGGTTGGTTGGATGATGATGTTTCATAAGGGTTCAAACCGCCAACCAGATGATGGTTTGTCAAGGTCACACATGTGTTCAGAATCGTTCCCATGGCGACTGCCGGGGCTAGGGCCATGGTGGGCACCAGGGATCAGTCACATCCTGGCAAGGCTGATCAATGCCCGCGTGTACTCGAGGCGCAGCGTAGTGCAGCGTAGCGCAGGGTAGCGCGGTACATCGATGTGGCGATTAGGGTCCATGGTTTTGCATGGCTGATTACTGTTTTCCATGGTTGATAATAGGGAATGATAGCCAACAATTGGAAGGGATGTATCGGATGTATACCAGCTATATGGCGATCGACCGGGTCAAGCAGTTCACCAAGCAATTTCATGGGGGATAATGACCAACAAGTTCATAAAGGAAACTAGCTGATTAATGATAGGGGAACCAGGCGTATGGGTTGAACTGACCCACAGCCACATGACGTAGGCGGTTTGGCGCCAGCCGGTGGAGAAGGCCGCGGTGGGAGTCGCACCAAACTGGTGAAACAACTTGTATCGGTGGTAGTTTTATACGGAATTCTAGCGATTAATGACCAGGGATAATGTCCAACAAGAATGTTTAAACAACTACAGTACTTGTTGGTGCTTTTAAACATTTTCGATTTTTACCAGTATCAAGATGGTAGGTTGGTTGATTCATATTCTTGGGATGGCTCAGAACCGCCAACCAGATTCTTGATCAAGTTCCTGCTACGTAGCTGTTTGTGTTGGGACTTCTGATCGACAGCTACTTGTATGGGAAAATTGATTCTTGACGAACAACAGTGGTACCACTCCAGGGCTTGGCAAGCTAATTGCGCTTGTTCAGGTGCGCATCAATTGGCTTTTGAACATTGCTGCATTTCAACGGGCGGAAGGAGTATGGCGAGACAGTTGAATGTGAACAGAAGGGGTACCGGGTGGTACAGGGCCCCTTGACCACAGCCATGTATTTATACATTTTTTGCATGTTCGTGCCTCATGTCCCAATCATTAGCACCAATCATTTGGAGCTGCAATGCCAGTTGCAGTGGCACAATCTTTCTCAAAAACAATGGCCAACAAGGAGCCAAGACTTACGAAGACTCAATTTCTTAAGAACAATTAATCCTATCACTCACCACCTATTACCAACCACCTACTGCAACAGCCAAACGGAACCAACCTGCAGGTCCTCCACGATAGCGGAAAGCTCCTGCAGAAGTTGGACGAAGTTGTGCCGAGCAGGTCCAGGCTGCAGCAGGTGGTATGCCTGGACCCAACGGGTTGTTGATCGGGGATGAAGCCGATGATCGGCTATGGTGTATTATTTTCAAGTGATAGAGGGTGTTAAATCATATGATCATCCAAATATCTATGGTATGTAGTCTTATGTACATATGATGTTACCATGTTTAAGATATGGGTGTTCCTTTCTATTTGTAATAGTAACATGTGAGGGTGCTCCTCAATAGCTGAGGGTACCTCCAAATCATCCCATATTCACAGTTTTTAGCAACAAACCAAGCATTTTTAGGGGTAACACCCATTTCAAGAATCCCTCAGAACAATATCTAATTGCTACTTGTGGAAA
This sequence comes from Symbiodinium kawagutii, assembly GCA_009767595.1. Lineage (NCBI taxonomy): Eukaryota > Dinophyceae > Suessiales > Symbiodiniaceae > Symbiodinium > Symbiodinium kawagutii. Next base: position 44,639 of record VSDK01008529.1, read on the forward strand.
CAAATTGATGGCTTTAAAAGATGTTTTGGATGATATTGATTGTATTGGATGATGACGGTCATCAAATGCCTACCATGTTCATCCATTTTCATCGGAACCACTTCCCCAAAAAGTTCCAACTTCACCGATGCACCGCTCTGCAGCAGGTTGGAAGATGACTTGCGACGGGACGTCGCCGCAGAATGCGAATCGTGGACCTCAGAGCAGCTGAGCTCGCAGAACCTGGCGCCAGACTCGGCCTTGGCCGAGCTGTATCGAGGTGCTAGGGCTGCGAGGGGTGGGAACCTGGAGGGGCCAGGGCCAGGGCCAGGGCCACTGCTTGGGGTTTGATCCGGTGGAACATGATGCACTTCAGATCCAACCCTTTCTGAGTGCAGGTTTGAACTCTTCAAGCCTTGTTAGAGGATGGATCATCACGCCAGGACCGTCGTGGTTGGTTCCATGATCTTCAGCAACCGTTCAACAGTCATGAAGCCAACCATTCAATCAAACATCAACCAACCACTAACTATTCCACCAAGCACCAGCTGCACCGGCAGCTTGGCCTTGGAGGTTTCGCAGGCGTGGCGCGCTCTGTGACGGTCAAAGAGCAGCTGACCGGGCCCGAGGCCGACGGCAGCTTGAAATGCTTGCGACTGCAGATCCAGGTGCGGCGCTGGGCTCCTGGAGTGACCATGGCAGGTGGCAAGGTTGGTTGGTTGGTGGGTGGGTGGGTGGCTGGACGTCAGCACCGTTGATTGGTTGCGCAGTGGCACGGTGCACCGGTCAGGATGTTTGCCGCCGATGCATCGACGAGGTCGTTGGGGGCTCCAGCAGCAAGGCGACAGGTTCTGGCGAGGGCTTCAAGTCGCAGGACTGGTGGTGACATGCTGTGGAGCGGTACACCGTGGTTGGAGAACTGCTGGTGACCATTCACCATGGTTCATGACAGTTCATGATGCTTCATAGTGGTCTAAATGATGGTTTTGAATGGTTAGGACTAGGAATGCTCAATTTTGGGTTAATAGTGGCTGTATAATTGTATAATAGTTAGGAATGCTTAATCTTGGGTCAACAATGGCTATATAATGATGGGTCAGGAATGGCCAATAGTGCCAAATGATTGTTCATGATGGCTGGTGATGGTCAAGAAACAAAGAGAATATTGGTTCATGATGGTTACTATGTTAATAATGACTATGAGAATGGCTATGCTGGTTACTAGTGGCTATGATAATGGCTGGTGATGGTAATGAATGATGGTGTACCAGCCGGGTGTGCAGAAGCGGACGCCGAGGTGCAGCTGGAGATCAATCGCTTCAAGGCATGTGTGCCCTGGATGGTGTCCCCATGATGAACTGCCTGCTTTTTGTTCATGATTGTAAATGATTGCGGTGATCCTGGGCATTTTGAACCAATCTGAGAGAAGGGGTTTGCTGGCTACATTTACGAGTTTCCTCGACCATGCCTGATGTTCCTTTCATGCTTTTCATGCCCCAGCTTCCTCTCTAGATTTGACCCTGTTACTTCTCTGTCCAAGGTGAGCGAAAGCCGGATCAAGAAGCTGTTGATCCTGCAGTGAGTTATCGGTTGCCCATGAACTTCCACAGCATCCTGTACCATGTCCATCACGCATCTGCCAACAGCCATGAAAACCGACTACCAAATAGGATTTTTTGGTGTATTGTTGTGGTCGCCGATGTTTTTCTGTTTTTTTTGTTGACCATGAACCTCCATAAACCACCCTGAGCCAACGATTGCCAGCGCAACCTAACCATGTCATAGGAATCCCATGTACCGTGGAGCTGGGGTCGCTAGGTAATCGATGTTTGACAACCGGCCTGGTTCGAAACCACCCAAACGTTTCATGGATTGTGAACAGATGATTAATCATAAACCGTTAGCATAACATAACTACTTTTTCTTGAGAGTACCCTGAATCAAGCAATGTAATTCTAGCCATGTTGGGGGTACCCTGACATGTATATACATACATACATACATACGTACATACGTACATACGTACATACGTACATACGTACATACGTACATACGTACATACGTACATACGTACATACGTACATACGTACATACGTACATACGTACATACGTACATACATACATACATACATACATACATACATACATACATACAAACATATAATATATGTATATATATATACACGCAAAAATCAATTTATAAATCTACAGCCTTTGCCCTAGGTGGTCTCAGATGATGCGTAGTCATCAGTTACACTGCTGGGCCCAAAGGATATAGTCAGTGGTTGGAACACGACACGTCTCATGTTACGTGAAGCATTCAACGTCAAGGGCCTACTTGACCACCAACGACCACTAACCCGCTTAGTCATTACAGTTACCAACTCTCATGGTTCAGGTTGTCCTTTTCCGCGCAAACTTCTCCGAGAAATGGGGAATCAGATTAGTCGGGAGACCAAGCCACTGAAGCTTCAGAATTGGAACCGTTGAAACCATCCATTGCTGTCAGGGGCGAAGAGAAGCGCAAACGATGGTTGATAGGCATTTTCCAGAAACAAGGCCTGTCTCAAATTAGGACATGCTCATCAAACACCACTAAACTATGTGGATAATTTTCCAGCAGGCTCATTGATATCTTACAATCTTACAAAGATAGGGACGTGCGAGCATCAAGCTGACGTTGCCAAGGCTTGAAATGGTACACTCAGTGATGAAGGTGCACCAACCATCCAATGTTATCAACATTTTGAAATTGGGATCAACCCGATTTGGATGTACCCGAATTGTAAGCACCAACAGGTTAGCCATTAATCAACCGTCGCTTAACCACTACTCCTACCATAAACCATTAGTGAACCACTATCATGAACCCTTGGTTAACCACTGTCACAAACACTCACAAATCATTTGTTGACCATCTATTTTAATCAAACTAAAAGACATCAATTTTAGAACTCTTGCAGGTGAACATGATCAACCCCCAAGTTCTTAGCCAGCTGTGAGGAGTGTGCCTCCGGCACTGTCAATCATTCTTTTATTAGCAACTATGATGTTCTGACTTGCTATTTGGGGGTGGACCGCAGCTGGTCTAGCAGCCCGAAAGAAACCAGTTCTGGTTTTCGAACACTGATTGGTGTAGGTCTCAATCGTGAATTTGTGAAGTTGGTCCTACTCAAATTGAGACTTTTTCATCACGTCGCCACAACTTCACATGACAATTGCTGTCAACTTGGTAGTTAGTATCACAAGTCAGTGACCATCAAGAAGTAGATCTAGCAGATCTAGCATTACAAGAAGTACTGCAGCCCCACAATTGGACAATCCATCAGCTGTCGAGGGGGTTCGTCATTATGGGCTCAAGATCCTCGAAATCACGCCAGGGACCGAGGGGTAGATGTGGCAAGCTGCTTGGTGGTTTTGCTCCCCAAATCTGTTGTGTTTGTAAGGGGTTCTGTTTCCATTTCTTGTCGAGATTCGATTTATATGTATATATATTTATATGCATATATATGTATTTATATTTATACATACATGCGTGTGTATATGCATATACATATATGGGCACGTAAATACATGTATATGTGCATATCGCAAGATGAATGATGAAATTCCAATCAGCACCAGGCATATAGTAATCACATCAAGGGTTTTTGCCGCTCACATGAGCGGCCAGCAGTGAAGACTCGCAGGTTGGTTGATCAATGTGGGGCTATCGATCATGGTGCGCCCAAGTTATTGGTGATGGACCTCATACTACTGATGATGCTTACAATGACGGTTACAAGTGGTTGGTATTCCCAAATAAGATCGCAGTAACTGGTGGTCAATCTGTAATTTGCCGCAAGATGCAACATGGCCTATGAGACAAGAACACCAGCAGGATTGATAGAATACATGTCAATATCATCAGGGTCACAGCAATTTGATGCTTTTGTATGCAGGAGCCAAGGCACCCCAAATTGTGCAGTGATCCTCAGCTGTTCGTCGATCATTATTTGGAGAATTGTGTTCGCATTTGGCAATATTGTCGGGAGTATTGTGATCCACAAAGGGGGGATTCTCGTCGATGGGGCCGCAGCAAAGCATGTGGTTGTGGGTCAGTTCACCCTGTGATGGGTCACCAGAGTCGCTTCCATCGGTAGCCTTGGGAAATGCTTTGCACGACTCGTGGCCTTGTGAGGGGTGGAATTTGTGAGCAACACAATGCATGCTTGCCGCGGGCTCAGCGGTCTCGGCCGGTGTTGGGGACCAGGTTCTCCTTCCTCGAAGTAGTCATCAGGTTCTCCTTCCTCTAAGTGAGAAGGTTCATGAAATTTTCCAACGGAACGTCCTGCTTGCTGAACTCGTGGGCGACAGAGGCACATCGGCAGCCAGCAGCGCATCAGCGTTGGCAACTTCATCATGGCCGTCAATGGGGTGCGCTGGAAGCTGAGGCGGCGCATCAACGGTAAGTCAATTAACCAACATTGACGGTTCGCCAATTGCCAACATGAACCATTGATGAACAATCAACACTAAATCGTTGCTAAATTAGCATTTATTTTTTTAAAATCAACATCACTTAACCATTAAGGAACCGATGTTGATTATCAACATTACTTAAGCAGCGCGGCTAACTTCCATTGATTATTAGCCAACAATAACCAATATTAGCCAACGTAAGCCACATTCACCAACATTAACCATCGTGAATGACCATGACCAGTCACTGTCACAATGATGTGCCATGACAGGAGCACATGAGTGGGACAGCAGCAAGAAGTGTATGTGTGTGTGCCTTTCCTGGTTGATTCATTAATGATGGTTGATAGTGGTTGATGATGTTTAGTGGCTGTTCAATTGCGTGATACTGAATCCATAGCTTGCAACAATCAGATTGATTCACAATCGCGGACATGCGACATCATGGTCTATGGGCCCCAAATTGGCAGTTTCCTGTTGATGCTGGTTCTTGGCCTGGCAACAGGACTGCTGTCTGTCTGCTGTCTGTCTGCTGCCTGTCGCGCTGCTGAGCTTCAACTGAGGTGGTGGTGCAGACTCCAGAGACGAACTCCACTCTTCTTTGGTATTGCTGCCAAGTTTCGACATGGATTGATCGTGAGTCACGCTGCTGTTCAGTGGTCATTCGAAACTATACCCAGTTGCATTTCATTGTCTGATTTGCTGAGAAGAGTACTGCATTTCATTGAGCTATTCTTAGATGTGCATCCCCATTAACTGGTAACTAGTCATGGTTAGAGGGGTCAGAAGCTACCTTGCACGATTTCTAAGCATGGTTATATCGCATTTGTAACCCCAGCTGCACATCCAAGAAATGAAAACAGGCTAGAGCTTGAATCGGTTTATTATTGGGTAGTCGCCACAAATCACCGTGTCCGCCATTTCTGCGTGCATTTCTGGAGTTTTGACCTGGCTGCATTTTAACCACCGTGTTGGGAGGCAGAGACGGCAGTAGCTTCTTGTCCGAACGATAGATGGAACGAAAGAGACGCCGTCCAAAACAAGTAGGGAAACCATGCCTCCACGAGCACAGCATGATGGCCAAAATACTGGACATGTCCATTGGAGGTGTATCATTCTGATATGATTATTCACATGTTATTTGTGAAATAATTAATCGCTTTACAAAAACTACAATAAATCCACTTCATAGCTAGACCCTTCCAGTTGCCAGGGGTCCCAGCACCGTTTTACGCGTTGCCATGTCATCCCTTGACACCTGCCAGGAAGCGCACATCGAGCTGCTGTTGGGCCTCTCAGATGGTCAATGATTTTGATGATTCTTGATGATGTTTGATCATATTAGATCCTTGATATCAAACACTGGTCATCAACCATGGCAAATCAGAATTGATGATCAATGCCAAAGTCCTTGATGCTTCCCAGCGCCACCATGTCCCAAGTCCCGCGCCGCGGGGGCCCGGGTCATCTCCTTGGCGCATCCCGGTTCCGGCGCTAGGATAGCTAGTGAAGAACAAGTTTCCAAGTTGAAGCCGGCAAACGAGGCGGGATTGCATAGTGGTAAGCCATTGCATCAAGCTATTGGAGAAGAGCCGCTAGCAGGCAAAACACTGGCATACAGAACCAGCCATTCGGGGCAGAATAGAGATTTTTTCCATTGAGCCAGATTGAGCCTGATTTCATCAATGTAAATCTTTGGATAGTTTCCCAGTGACAGCAACGGATCACAAACAGCAATCTTGACACAATTGACACATATGTTGGAATATTTGGAATTTACTGTGCCATCAAGGGAGTCACTCAAAATGGAATTCCAGGGATGATTGCAGAATCTTTGTAAGAACGAGTTGTCCCTTTTATTTCCACTTGTGTTTTTTGTTTCCCTATATGCAAGTTGGACTTTCCAACGGAGAGGCCATGATTATTTTCACGGCGGCCATTGAATCTTTGAACCCTTGGTAGGTTGTTGATGGCTGTTGTATTTCTATGACTTTTTGAAATCAGTACTATCTCCCTTGCACATATGACAGATTCTCGGTCTTTGTCAATCACATCCCCCTTTCTTGTTTCTCACGCGTCTCAACCTCACGCAACACTCCTGAAACGGAGGCTGCCGAAGAAGCAGCAGCAGCTGCTTCGGAAGCCACAGTGCCAGCGGAGGAGGCGTCTGAGCCGAAACCACAAAACCATGCTCGATTGCACTGCGGCGCAACTGAAATAAGCTGTTGGAGAGAAAACCAGCAGAAACCTTGACATGTGTGATCATGCGTGCATGCAACCAACATTAGAAGACAGAATCCAGAGTGATTGAATGAAGTGAGTCAGATTGAGATTGATTTGATTTGTTTCAACTCTTTAGATAGTTCCCGACACGAACGGCTTGCAATCTTAGTTTGGGAGGATCACTAAACATGGCACTGCCCGAGTGATTACAGATGTTTGCGAGATTTGACTGCCATTACACCAATTCCACAGTTCGAGGGAGATACGGTTCAAACATGTTCAAATTATTCACCATCGAATTGAACCTGAAGATTGAGGCCTGTATCAGGGAAGTCCTGAAACCCTTGAGCTCCTAGTAGTTTGTTATATCTAGGCAAATCGTCAGATTGTAGATTGTCTGACTTTTGATGTTTGTCAATACTTAACTTTTTGTTTTTCCACTCTTTGTCCATCACATTCCCATGTTTAATCCAATTTCTCGCGTGTTTTTACCTCAAACGACGCTGCTGA
>VSDK01008529.1:60936-105347 GCA_009767595.1 Symbiodinium kawagutii
TGAGGGTTGTTGGGTGGGGGGGGAGGCAAGGAGCCGTTCGGGGTACCCGTTGTGCGGGCCGCCCTTTAAAAGGGCTTTTAATTCGGGGGAGACAGGCGGGGCGCCCGGAGTGCCCGTTCAGCAAATGTAGTAGTTTCTTAAGCCACAGGGAGTGCGGAAAATGGTCGGCTACTACGTGGCTGATATTGGATGATTTCGGGGCCGACACAACACAATTATCTCCGACTCCGAAAATGGTCCATGGTCGGATTGGGATCTCGGACTCTCACCTGAAGAGATCAGAGTTGAATTTGGTTTCGGGACGGATGACCTAGAGGAAGATGATGCCGCATCGATCGACTATGAACCAGATACTGACGGAGAGGACGTCGGATATGATAGGCGAAAGGACCTGGAAAAGGATGATGACAATTTAGATGTTCCGGATGATGATGGTCACCCTGAATTGAGAAGACGGGGTACATTGAAGGCTGAAGCAAAAGAACTGAAACATATCCTGACACATCGTTACAAGAATCCTTATTGTGATGCATGTGTACGGGCAAAGATGAAACATTTCAAGTCTTACCGTGGAGCATTCAAAAGGAAATTGAAGAAGTTCGGTGATTTGATCACGTTTGATTTCGTTGACACGGCTAAGGTACATGACCAAGGTATCCTGTTGGAGAATGAAGTGCTCATTGTTCGGGACAGATACACTGGTCTCATCGGTGCCTACCCCTCAAGAACCAAGAACGCAGAAGATGTTGTCAGAGCGGTGAAACGATTCATGGGAAGGTTCAAGATTCGTGAGGCATATGGAGATAAAGCACCACAGTTCGAAAAGGCCATGTTGGAGTTGAAGATACCATCAAGCATTAACAGGAAGCATCCCGTCATGACCTCCTGAAGACCAAACAGACCCCGACCCCGAGACCAGCTGGTTCAACGCCCAAAAATAGTTCACTGGAACTCTAGGAGGACACCCATCACATCGGTAGTGCGAGCCAAGTGTTTTCTGTGGATCTTCCCATCAACAGCCCAGTCAGCTTGAGCGAGTTGACCTTTTTTTGGGAAATCATTGGGAGCTGCTGCATGGGTTAGACGTGTTACCATGCGAGCCTTTCAGGCTTTTGAAAAAAGGATATGTGATACAATGTGAGCATCCTTGATGGTTAGCACTGGTGAACCATCCAAGTTGGTATTGGCATTCAGAATCATTACATATGTCACTCTGATTAGCGGTCAATCTCATTCAATCATTAATTCATACCTATCTATTTTTAGAACATCAACTATGAATTACTAGAACTATTTGCCATGTCTATCGAGCATGTCTATCAACCATGTCAATCAACCATTACCATGTCTATCAACCATGGCTATGAACCATCTTTCCCCACATTAGGCGGCCAACGATCTCCAGGCTGATGGCAGGTGGATGTAAATTGTGTGTGTGTGCGCGCGTGTTTTTTTTTCGTTTTCCGGGTTGAATAGACATTAGTATACATTAGTAATATTTCATAATGGCGAATAATGGGGAATTATAGTGGTTAATGATAGGGGATAATAGCCCAGAATTAGACCAACATGGTTTATGTTGGTTGATAGTGGTGAATGGTGGGGAATACTTACCAGCAGCAATGGTTTAACAACTATTGGGTGGTGGTTTCTCAAGCCAGTTTGGGGTATCCCAAAATGGTTGGTTTACTAAAAACAGTTGGTAGGCTGCATGATAATTGGGGGTACCCCTAGGACTTAAGAACCACCCGAATGATGTTCAAGAATGGTACTATCAATCAATGATTATTGATTATTGATTATGAATATTCAAGAAAAGCCACACACTGTAATGACCGAAGGAAGCTTGGAAGTCCAAATGTCCGATATGTTGAAAGTTGGTGCAGTCAGTCAGTTAGTCAGATCAGAGAGATAGTCTCACAGGTGCGAAATGAACGGGTAGGTATTTGCGGAGGATCTCCCACTAATCACTTATACGGGTGTTTCTCAAAATAGGGGTACCTCCAGATCATCCATAAGAACCAGTTATAGATAGTTATAGTGATCAACCATCCATCTTTGGGGGTCCCCTATGGATTGAGTACTCAGAGGTCCTCTGCCGGTGATGCGCCCACATTTTTTTTGATGATACACATCCAGGTAGATGAAATACACATATTGGATTTATGTTAATATCAAACAAATAAGACATCATATATTTGATAGATAGTGATATCCTACATATACCTTTTATGCAGTGACATGGCTGTGGGTGAATTTGGGACATCGAAGTACACACCATCAGCTGCAGGCAACTCCAGCCATGCCAGCGGCGCTATAATCCAAAGCCTGAATCAAAGTGCCCCTCATAACCAAGCTGCGCCCAGTGATCCAGCACCAGCTGCGCCGGAAGGCCGGCCAGCAACCGCCACATTTTTCTGAGGCCCCCTTGAACCCGGACGCGGTCGAATTCAAACCCGGTTTCCTGGCAGATAGTCGTGGTCTTGGTGGATAATGTAAAAATGCAAACAGTAATTGGTAGTCAACTCATCTTCATTTAGGGGTCGTGAAGTGAACTCTTAGAGGATGATGCATTCGCTCGACATCCGTGAAAGAGGGTTTTCTCAGCGCTGTTGCTGGCAAAACTCATGCCTCCCCCAGCTGGAAGATCCAAATGGGGCAACTATAATTGGGGTACCCCCAAATCCAGCTGAATATCATTTTTAGTAATGAATTTCAATAGTAAACCATCAATTTTTTGGGCTCGAAATTGTAAGGAACCACAGAAAAAATGGCTGGGCTACTACGAGAAATGATTATATTATACTAGCGATTACCAAAGATGATTTGGGGGTATCCCTATGTTAAGAAACCACGATATGGAATTTCACGCCATCGTGAATTTGAGAGTCGGAGGATGAGTTGCATCCCAGATTATCTTTCCAAAACTTTTAGTCTCATCCTAACATCGGAGCAGGGAAAAAGGCAGTCATTTGTTACCATATGTCGCAATGGCAGAATGAATGGTTGTTTCCCCAAGATTCCTCTTCAACAAATGGCAATGGATAAATGATCTGGCAATTCCCAACCAACATCAGCAAGCCAGGCAGCTGGCATTCATCTACGACAAACAACAACGACAAAAAACAACATCAACAACAAGAACAACAACTACAATGTACATAATATATTCAAACGTCAAACCATCATCAAACCCGCCATAAATTGACCAGCAACCAGCAATTGGACATGAAGTAACCATCACATTAACCATCAAATTAAGCATCAAATTAACCACCACACTAATTCACTAACCGCCAATTGGACATGAATTCACCGTCAAATCCACCATCAAAATGAGTCTTTTTTGGCAGAAGTTCTGGCTCTCAAACTGTGGGGTGACTTCGGCAGCACCACCTCTGGGAGGTGTGGAAAGCCATGGATGATGCCTCCAGAAGATTTTCAGGAGAGGTGGAGATGGGTTGATAATCAGGTGATAATAGGTTAATAGGGGATAGTAGATGATCATAGGGGACAGAATAGATGATACTAGGAGATAATAGATTTGCTTGTTGCTCAGGTCCTTGTCTTCACAATACACAAGTGTTTCACGCGCGTTGGCTTGTTAAATGTTCATTGGATCGCCGTGCTTTGCTGCGATTTGGTTTTGCCAACAGTGTTCCAACCAGTCTCCATTGTTGCGAATTTTTTCATTGAATCATCATGCTGTTTTGGGAAGCAACCGTATTTGTTGATGAGCGAATGACTGGACATACGTACGGTCGTCTGCTGTTTGCGCAAACGCCGGTGGCATCAGCGGTAAGCCAACTCTTTAGTGAAGTAAACGTGCCAAACTCCAGTGCATGGCAGGATTCAGAAGGTCATGTTTGGGTTCACATTGATTTATACCAATCATGGTTGATCATGGTTAATAGCCATTAATGACAGTGGTTGAGCTGACATCCAAAGGTTCTATACATTCAATCAGTTCACACAAAACAATTCGTTCAGAACCGTTCCTTGTTAGTCACATCGTCATCCTGTGGCTTACGGGGGTAGGGGCTATGAACATCGACTGATCCAGCTTTCGAATGACCACCACCAATCTACCTCAAATAGCTGGTGATTTATCCCCAATGTGGTGGTTTCTCAAATAGGGGTACCCCCAGGTATCATAAAGTTTATTGACCATTTATAGTAATAGACTATGTATCCCCAACTTTTGGGGTTTCCTACTTTGAGAAACCACCATATGGGTAGTTCATGAGTCTGGATCTCCATTCCCATGGTGCCCAGTACATATGATATCATCCAATGAGCAAGCGTTGGTTGGTTGGGGATACCTACTCCTTCTAGGGATCATGATCCTTTAGATGGTTCGGAGTCCCACTCGTTGGCAGCCACTACTGTTGGAGATTACTCCTGATTGTTCTTCAGATTGATGAGTTTTTTGGCTGGGGATCAAGTATTACTCTTTATTATGTATACATAATAGATGTTAATGGTATTCAAGTATAGATGTTATATTTATTAGGTATATATCATGATAATTTGTTATATTTAGTTTCTCCACCCAGTAGACTTACAGATTTCCCTCCTGGATCTGCGACAGGACCTTGTTGCGTCAGTGAGCGCTGCCATCCGGTCAAGCCTGGGCAGTGCAACGGATCAGTATTTAACACTCCATGGTCAATGGTTAATAGTGGTTAGTACCCAACAATAATGGATGATGATGGTTAGTAATGGTTAACAATGGTGAACTAATGGGGGATCATAACCAACAATAAAAGGGAATACAATGACCAATGATGGTACACAAGGGGTACAGGGTTTTGACCCACTGTGACATAAGTCTTCTCCAGCAAACTAACTTGGAACCTAAAAGTCATCATGTTTTATCGGTACGCCAGTGATTTTGATGGTGGATTTCCCACACAACCAGGTTGGTTTACCAGAGTGTATGGTTGGGAACCATGAATACTGGGAGATTGGTAGATCCATAAGCCATATGGTAAATCACCAGCTATGGCCTCAGTAGGGCTGTTTTATCAAACAATTGATCTGCCATTAGGGAGGAAATCCTCATCCAACTGTTTTAGGCCGTGATCAGGGTGATTTTGAATGCGGCTGACGAATCTTTAAGCAGAGCAAGTATTGCCGATTGCTCATGTTTTGAAGCCAAACCAGCAGCCATCATTCACCATCATCAATCATCAGACCATTGTGAACTGCCAGTGACCAACCATTACTAACCATTATCGACCGTTACTGACCATTGTTAGGCAGTACGCAGCGATATCCAACCACTCTTGCACATTAGTAGCCTTTAGACATGATCATCCAAGTAGTGCTTCGCAATTGACAAATCACCACCCTGAGTGCAATCTCGCCGTTGCACTGCTGCAGTCTCTGGAATTCCCTGAGGTTCCTCGGGGCAGAAATCGAACACCTCTGGAATGTCCCTGGTGAGCAGAGAAGTCAGGGTAAGGTCAACTGAATCCACAACACCACGCCCTGTGTGCCTGCAAAAATGGATTTCATCCACCATTAAATTTGTTTTAGCTTTAGTCTAAGAAATTGCCACCATTTAAAAACGCATGCTAAATTGCAAAACCTAGGAAATCGGAGAATGCAGCAATAATTGGTTTTGTATTGATTTGATTCCCAATCATTGCTGATTGGTTCCAGATTTTAATCCAGATTTGGCAATTGAATGATGATTAACAAAGTATCTGGAGCAGCGCATTCACAGCCATTAGCAGCCATCCGGCATCAGGATCAGGTTTGGAACAGGGAGCATCCAGATAAAAAGCGTCCAGCAGCCACAACAAGTGAGCCTTAGTCAATTGGTTTGACTTTGGAAAGGTTCCAGAGTCATCAGCGCCACTGTGCTCTACAAGGATCAATAGCCTGTTTTGAAGGATATGTTTGGTTCAAGACTTGTTTTTTTTTAAATGATGGTTGACGGTTGTTAGTTGATGATGGCCAATGGCGGTGAATAATGATCAAAGCGAATGTACTGTTAACCACATGCCAGCATGAATCACGGGCTCAATAATGATGGGTATCACGCGGTTAACGATGGCAAACTGAAAACAAATGCTTGTTGGTGGTTTTCAGAATTTCCCGGGTCTTCTGTTGTTCATCCTTACCATTAAACCAGGGATAACCGACCATTCTGAACCAATAGTCAACCGTTAACCATGAATCAACCGGTCGTCAGTAATCAGTAATCAACCAGTAACCATGAATCAACCATTCACCAGTACGCATGCAATCAGTCAACCATTGCTCAACCAGTAGCCATTGCCCAACCAGGAACCACCATTGACCAGAAATCAAATATTGACTACTAATCAATACTAGTCAAACATTAAAATCGATGACATCATTCGTGGTTGCAACGATTCCATCCTTGAACATATCTTCGGCAGTCAGAATTGACTGATCATCGGCCCAACAATTTTGAAGCCTGCTAACACACCACAGTTGTTGGCGATCATTTTACTTGCTGATAAGCACAATGGTCAATGATCATCTTCTGATTACCCAGCAAGTATGCATAAACAATATCAACCATGGTTGATTCATGATTAATGGGTTGCTGTCGCAGATCTTTTTCTGTGGATCCCAACCAGCAAATGAATTATTCTCGATACTGAATGGTTGGCCAAGACGTTGTTGTAGCCCGTCTTTTGTTGTGTCACATCCCTCTTGTATCCTGATGGTGCTAGCTACTGTGGTTATTGAACAATCACTTGTTGTTCGCTTACTTGCTCAGAAACTCATTTGACACAACAATTCTTACATACTTTTAAGTTTTAAGATAAGAAAACGGTAGCAGCGAAGGTAGCAATGTAGCATAATGTAGCTATGGCAAGTTCTTTTCCGTGGATGCAAGTATTACAAGCTGTGGGTTCCAACTCCCACGTCCCAAGCATTTTGCGTTGGGCTTAACTTGTACAGAGTTTTTGTCGCAATATGCGGACGCGAAACAAAAAACTGGTCAGTCACGAAAAACATGTGTTGCGCTGCTGGTTTTCGATCAGGTTGAGGACCTTGAGGACTTTTTCATTTCTTTGGGATGCCCCGCAATCGCCAGAAGGGAGCAGTGAATACTCGGAGTTTTGTGAAGCACGTCCTTGCATGTTCAGAATGCACACTGGCGCATCTTGCTCAAGACTACTTGTTGTACTGAATCTGCAACGGTACGCATCACACAATGCCAACAAGTCATTTCCCAAGCTTGTTGGTTCCAGATCGATGGAGCCCTCAACTCTTCAATTCTTATATGCATGTTCGTCGATTTTTTTCTCCCAAAGAGTTTTGAGCACATTGGACTCCTTGGACCACGGGCGATTTCCACCCCAATGGCAACAAAGCTGCTTTCCAACAAGATGTCCGGACAATGAACTCCCAACAATTCTCAAGCATCATTGAATCATCAGCAAACTTGGTTGAGCTATGATTATCAGTCATTATCCATCCGTCTACGTGACGTGATTAACCACCATCAGCCATCATGCACAATCAGGGCTTGTCGCCACCCAATTGCTTGTGCACGCCACGCTGACCAGCGCACCATGATGTTTCAGGACTGCCATCCTCAATGGGCCTCCATGACCGAAATGGTGGCGAATCAAACTTTGGTTGATATTGACTACTATTGTATATCTATTTGTCTATCTATCTATCTATCTATCTATCTATCTATCTATCTATCTATCTATCTATCTATCTATCTATCTATCTATCTATCTATATGTCTGTCTATCTATCTGTCTATCTATGGATATGTGTACACATATGTTGATATATATATATATAAATATACATGTATAAAAGTATACACATGTAATACAATTTGTGAATGATAGTTCACGATAGGTATGGTGAAATCAGGGCTCACGTCCTAGAAATGGTTGGGTAAAAAGCTGAAGTGAACTCTGCTTCTGTTTACATCACGATCAGACCTGGGCTAATGATTCTACAGCGTAACGATTTCCGTGTTGCTGGCAGATCACCAGAATTGAGCAGCGTCGCACAAATGGGCCTTCACCATATTTCACCCACTAGGCCGGGGGATGATCAGTGGTGGATTCAAAGAGGACGCATCAACCCCTGCAAGGAAAAATTGTTTGGCGATGGCGAATGAGACCTGACTTTTGGCGGTTTCTTAACTGTTACGAAGCCCAACTAGCAAGTCTTAGTTGGCGAATCAGCTAGGGCAGCCAGCGGCCTGAAGCTAGGTTTACAGCCTTGCTGAAAGTGCTTTGTTCATTCTTTGTTCAAGAACGAGGAGGTCTGCGTAATTACCGTTTCATGCGGTATCCAAAGATGAGCAAAGGCAGCTTGCCACACATTTAGCGAGCAAAAATACATTACCCCTAAAATGCATCAATTTCCTTCTAAACCTCTAGGGTTTCTGGGAGGTTCAATTGGATTGCAACCCCAGCGCTTTGTTGAGGTCACATTTAAAACCTTTTCGGTAGTAGCTGATGGTCATTTCATGGGATCCCTGGCCACAACCAGGAAGGCTTCAGACGTCCTGGCCCGCCAGGCTGGGAGAGTTCAGAAGAGACAGGCCATTACTAGGGAGACTTTGGGGTTGCTGCACTGCCCATGGTGTTGCTGGCACTTCCTTCTGCCATTCCGTAGCCCAAGAGTTATTATAAATCAGATCATGTGGAACTCCAGGGAACATCCAGCATGACATCTTGAAGATAAATCTGTGTATTTGATAGCTATGATTACTCACCACCCATTAAGGATTATTCAAGACCGTTGAAAAATGGCTTCCAATGACTATAGACTGTAGCAGTGACTGTGTGATTCTCAGGCATTTGACATGTCATACTTGGTCATACACTCTCCCTGTGTGAGGCCAAGGTGATGCTGGCTGCGTACAGGTGGGTCAAGCAGCAGCTGTTTGCCGTGTCGGGTGCCAGCACGCGGCTTTTGTTGCAAACTCCTTGGTCTAAAGCGAAGTAGTGACGATGTTGGTGGATGTGTAGTCAGACATAGATTCAATGGCTGGTTAATGACGCTTACTGGTGGTTAACGCCTGATAGTAAACAACATCATATACATTACCCAGCAACAGTAATTAGAGATAGGATGAAATGGGACATAATAAGATTATGATGTTGACGATGATGATAATGAACAATAGTATCTAACAACAAGTACACCACCGATAGACACTAGGGGTAACAAGCTGTGATGTTGATGATGATGATGATGATGATGATGATGACGACGACGACGACGATCAGCAGTTCCCAATGATGTTTGAAGAAGAAATGTTGGTTGAAAATCATGGATGGTAATCAGGGATACTGGTAAAGGCATCAGAGAATGATGCTTGACAATGACCGTTGGCAATCAAGGTTGATAGTGATGGTTCAGGAAGATGGTTTAGTATGGCTGAAAATGACGCTTTGATAATGATGCTTGATCATGGTCAATAACGGTAAACAGAGTTATATTCATTGGAGATTGTTGTTTTCCTCGGATACCATGGTATCCACGGAGGCAGCTGATCCAGAAAGCAACGAGATCCAACAGTTTCAACAACAACGAAAAAGAAATGCGTCGAAAGAGAGATATCAGTGGGCCTAAGCTGCGTTTGTTCGAATTAACTACTATTATGGACCTGTTACCATTTTCAGCCGCATCAACAGTATGTGCTCGCGAGCTTCGAGCGTGTCTTCCCATGCCAGCTTTCCAAGGATGCAAATGTAGTATCACATTACTTTTTGAGATACATGATACATGGTTCATCTATGTTCATTTTTGTTTAAAAGAATCAACAGGCTGACCGCACATAGATGGATTCAACATCATTCACCCATAAGAATGTAACAAGGAGGGAAGTAGAAACCTCTTTATTTTTGTACACCTTGTGAAATTTTTGCATCCGGCAACTATCGAGGGGAGGGGGTCTGAAAGATCCAGGTTTCACCATATTTGCGAATACTACTTGGTGACCATTTTTATTTTTTTGCGGACTGTAGGTACAAATTGTGTGCATGTCGAACATTTTCTCGTCATAGGTGGGGGTCCATAGGCGGTTTTTGTGGGATCAGGAGTCGGATTTTCGGGGTACCCCCTGTATCCATGGACTGAAGTGTGACTCCATCCGTTGCGCCGGTAAGCTTTTTTCAATTTTGATGGGATGTTTACTTGCTTCTACAGATTCATCGAGTGTGGAACCAGCAACTTTTAAATCTTTCGCCTTCACGCTTTAACTTTAATTGCATCTCTACGTTCGGCCTTTTTCACTCCTTCATTGCAACCTGGTGAATCACACTTCCCTTCCTATCCTTTCTATTTTCTTCCTTTTCCCTTTTCCTTCCTACTACCTACCCTTTCTTCTACTTTCTCCTCCACTCTCTCCCGCTTCCATTCTTCTGCTGGCTTTCGTTCCTTCTCAGGCATATGCATTTGGCGAAAGAATATATAAATGTGAGTTGCATGCCATGCAACATGTGCCATTTCAATTCATTCCATGGATCACCCGCCATACGTGGTTCAAGGGTGGGACTTTCTTGCCGTATCGGCTACGCAGCCTTGGAAAAGGCCGATCGTGCGTGTGCCTTGCACTTCGTGTGGCAGGGCATCAGCTGTTGTGGTTTAGGTGAACCTTCCCCAACAAGCTTGCATTGGTAGCGGAGCCAGCTTTCCAGGCTGGCTGGGCTCAATCTGGATCGACAGGCTGGTGAACGTTCTTGTGGATCACCTGTACCTTGGTCAGACCTACCAGCCCAACAAATCGGTCCTTGAATTCGGAGGTGCGCTCGGGCTTAAGCATGAGTGCTCCAACGTCACCGACTTCGGAAGCAGGTTCGAGCAGTGCTCTGTTGCGGGACTCCTTCATCCCGACCTTTACTGGCCAACCTGCTGACTATCGTGAATGGCGACTTCGAATCACCATCTACCACCACAAGATGAAGCTCAGCAAACGAGCTGGAGAGTCAGTGCTGAACATCGTCAGTTCCCTGACGGGAGCTGCCTGGCGACTCTTGGAGGACTTCGACGTTTCCACGGCCGAGAAGGAAGGAACGTTCGAAGACATCTTGAAGAAGTTGGACCAGCACTTCTCCTATGACGACAGGGTCCGACTGCCAGCGGACTTTGATGCATACTTCGGACTTTCGAGGAAGTCCGGAGTCTCTTTGATGGAGTTCGTGACTTTGCATGATGAGCATCATCGTCGGCTTCAGAAACATGGAATCGACCTCCCTGATGCTGTCCAAGGGTGGCATTTGCTGAGGAAGTGCAACTTGACTCGGGAGCAGCGCCAGTTGATCACTCTTAGAGCCCCACAGCTGGAGAAGAAGAAGGTGATCGAGGCGCTCTATCTTGTCCTTGGACAGGATCATCGTGCTGCAGTTCAGGCTCACCATGGAAACGACCGACGACCCCAAGGAAAAGGATTTCGTCATCGGTACTACCATGCGGCCGATGAGACCGAGATGGAACCCTACGAAGAGGACTACCCTGCGGAGGACGATGATGCTGGCTACTATGAGTGGGATCAATCTCAAACTGAGGAAGCTGAGTGGGATGAGGAGGACTTTCTCTTTGATGCAGAGGCCGGCTACTATCAAGAGGACCAGCTCTCCGATGATGTTCCTTGGGCGGATGTTGAGAGCTACGACCAGGCCTATGCAGCATACTTAGATGCCCGGAAGAGGTTCAGCGATTTGAAAGTTGCCCGAGGGTATCTCCCCATCGTTGCCTTGACAGACCCTGGAGCGAACCTGAGTCCTGGAGTTGGATCACAAGGGCAACCGGCTTCCTCGAAAGGAAAAGGAAAGAAAGGGAAGACCAAAGGCACCCGTTCCAAGGGTGGCTCACCTGGATCTCCGGGATCCCCAAGTTCATCGGGTTCCCCTGGAGCTCCCTCAGCCACGTTTCGCTACAATAAGCCCCCTCCGAAGGCTGCTGATCCTCGCGGCCGAGCTCGAGCCGCTTTGAATTGTCTTCGATGTGGACGCCCTGGTCACTTTGCAGCCAATTGCCCCATTCCTTCGAAGCAAGGGGTGAAAAGGCCAGCGACGGAGTCGATGGTCCAGGCGGAGGAAGAGGCGCATGTGACGTTTCAAGATGAATGTGGCCATGAGCGAAGAGATGTGGCAATGCTGGATCCAGGAGCCTCGGCATTCTTGAGCGGTTTTGGTCCAGCACAACGGTACATCCAGTACTTGGAGGACCATGGATATCCGGTTGAGACCATCAAGTTCTTTCGGTGCCGTCATAAGTTCCACTTTGGTGGAGATGGAGAATGCTGGAGCCATTGGATTGTTCAACTGCCGATGCTGGTGGATGGTCGCTTTGGTTTCTCCCAGGTTTTTCTCTTGAAGGGAGAGACACCTTTGCTCTGTGGACGACCCATCATTGAGGCCTTGGGGATTTCGATGGATTTCGCAACCAAGTCCTTGAGGTTCCATGATGGCATGTGGCATCCAGCAACCCTTGGACTCCATGGCGAGTATCTTCTCCCTCTCTGGCAGCCGGAGCAACCGATGGATTTCTCCAGGTCAGTGGACTTCGACCTGCGGTTGGCTCCTGAAGGTGAGGTGAATCCTGAGCCCATCACCTTTGATCAGTTCCGCTCTGAGGAAACTGGTTTCGTCTCCTTGGACTTGACGGAGACCCCCTTGGACTTTGGGGAACAGAAGCTGCCACCAAACCAACTGGAGACCATGGAGCAGTACATCCTCGAAGAGCACAACAGCCTGCATGGGTACATCACCCAAGAGTTGCACACTGCTCAACCACAACGGGTCATTTGGGAGGTGTACACATCCCATGGACGAGTCTCTGCAGTGGCTGAGGCTCTTGGAGCGAAGGTCGAGATCTTTGGCTACTCGACTGGGTGGGATTTTGACCTACCTGACCATCAGGCACAGTTTCTTCAACGACTACAAGACGAATGTCCTGATGAGCTTTTGTTGGCTCCTTCGTGTGGGCCATGGTCAGCCCTCCAGAATGTGAATGCCAGGACCGACACCCAACGACAACAGTTGCTGGAGCTGAGAGAGTGGCACCATGCTCGGCATTTGCTGTTTTGCAAGCGTGCCTACTTGACCCAGGTGAAGCAGGGTGGCCATGCACACTTAGAACAACCAGCTCGGGCCTTGTCCTGGAAAACCAGAGCCTTGCGGCAACTTCCTGGGTACCACTGTGTGTTTGATCAATGCAGGTATGGTTGCATGTGCCAGGATGAGGACCACCAATGGCGACCCGTCAGGAAAACAACATCTTTGCAGACGACCAAGCTTGCCGTCTACCGGGAATTTCAGCTTCGGTGCCTCGGAGATCATCAACACTGTCGACTCGAAGGCACAGCAGCTGGCCTTGGACCGAGAACTCAGTACATGGAGAGCTATCAACCAGCTTTTGCCACGGTCCTGGCCGCAGCCCTGATGACTGTGGAGGTGCCCACCATTTCGGATTTCATTGGTGCTGTGGAGGAAGACCGACAGCAGGCAGGGTCTCTGATCAAGTTGATGACCACGAATCGACAAGAGGCCATTCGAACAGTCCAACGACTACATCGAAACCTTGGTCATCCGACAGCCGCTGCCTTGGAGGAACTTCTGGCGAGTAGAGGGGCATCTGAGGAGATCCTTGAAGCAGCACGACAATACCAGTGTGTGGCATGTGCGCGCTACAAGAAACCCAACCAGACGGCGCCCTCTTCCATTCACCAGGCCACCACGTTCAACCAGCAGCTGCAAGCCGATGTGTTTTGGGTGAAGATCAAGGATCAGAAGTACCCCATCCTGCACATGGTTGACACGGCCACCAAGTACCAATCTGCTGCAGTTCTCCATGGCGAACAGATGGTGGATCTTTGCAAGGGTTTGGAGCGACATTGGTTTCGTCACTTCGGCAGTCCCGACGAGTTGGTGACCGATGAAGGTCGAGGATGGGCCGCCGATGACATGGCCAATTTCCTTTCTGAGTTGAGCATCCGCCACACCATCGCCCCGGGGGAGGCACACACTCGGTTGAGTGCTGTGGAACGCCGACATGCCATCCTGAGGAAGGCCATTGAGATTTACATGTATGACCGTAACTTGGACACCAAGGATGGCATCCGTGAGTCTTTGGCATATGTGCTTCCACAAATCAATTCTGCCCCAACAGTGGCAGGATACTCCCCATCGCAGTGGGTCCTTGGCTACCAGCCCAACTTTCCCGGTGATCTACTTGGTGAAGGGGTGAACCCAACACACTTGAGTTCAAGTGCTTCGTTCGAGGAGACCATGCAGAGACGCACTGCCGCCAAGATTGCTTTGATCAAGGCAGACCAGGACCAGAAGTTGCGCCGTGCTTTGTTGAGAAGGTACTCTGGCACCAATTCTCCTTTGCAGAGTGGTCAACTATGTTGGTACTGGAGAGATGCACGAGCGGCTGATTTGGTCAAGATCCGATGGCGTGGTCCAGCCAGAGTGGTGCTTCGGGAAGATGATGAGGCTGGGAAACCGCTGGTCTACTGGATTGCCCATGGAACCCAGTTGATCCGATGTGCACCCCACCATGTTCGGCCGGACTTCCACCAGATGGAAACCACCAGTGTGGGTGGATTGGAAGAGGCTCGGCGTTCGGTGATGGAGCTGAAGTCCAGAGGAGTCACTCGGTTTCTGGATCTCGAACGGATCAACAAGCGCCAGTTGGACGACATGCTGACCGAGGATGAGGCCATGGATGATGATGACAATGACGGACAGCCTCCTCGTCAACGCCCTCGATTGCAGTTGGTTCCTCCAGCACCTGTGGCTGAACCCACACCGGTTCCGGAACCACCGTCACCTTTGATGTCTCCCTTGAGCAATCCAGGCAGTGTGACACCGGTTCCAATTACACCCGCAGACACCCCGCAGATGATGTCACCGAGTTCGATGATGAGTGGCAATCCCCTTCCAGTTGTGGATGAAGTGATGGATCAACCACCACAGGCCTTTGGACCTATGCCGGAAGTTACACCACCCGGTGTTCCTTCCCTCGATGATCCTCCTGTGACGGCTCATCCCACAACCCCCTTGGAGATTGATGAGCCTGAGCCCAGTGGTGAACCCTCGGTGCCACCATCCACGACCTCGATGAGACCGACGGCACACCTTGACCCTGCAACGGCTGCCTTATATGAACCTGCGAATGTAGATGAGAACTTCGGAGCCCATCGACTTCGCATCGACCAACAAGAGACGATGCTCTTTGGCCCCATTCGTCGAGGCAGTCGTCATACTGACACCCCGTACTCAGCCCGGTCTCCGATGAGTACGAAACCTCCAGAAGGTAATCCATCCTCTGTTGAGCCATCCACTGAGAGCTTCTCCCAGGTTTTCAATGTCGAGTTCGTTGAGGCGACCACCCTCCCTGAAGGCTGGTCTGTGGATGCCGATGGATGTTTCCACCTGGAGGACAAGATGAAGGATTTCTGGGAAGTGCGGGCAGGATGTCTGATACGACATCATGTGAACCATCGCCATTCAACGGTGATTGCGAAGGACTTCAAAGACATTCCTTTGGACCCCAAGTACTTGGACCCCGTTCGAGTGACCGTGGTTCGACACCCTGATGGAAGAGTGGAGACCTTGAGAGATGCTGGAAGTGACAAGACTTCGTTTCGACAGTCCTGGATTGGTGCCACTATCTTCCAGATCAATGGGTTAGCTCGCAAGGAACTCTGCATGTATGCAGGGGCTACTGCTGCCAAGATTGGTCGGGACACTCGGAGAAAGATCAATGTCCAAACCAAGAAGCAGGGCAAGAAGGTGGTCAACGAACGGGAACTCACAGCGGACCAAAGGGCACTGTTTCAAGCTGCCAAGTGCAAGGAGCTCAAGTCCTTCTTTGAGAATGACGTGTGGATCTTTGACACAGCATCCAATGCTGATCCCTCACGAACTTTGACTTCACGCATCTTGCTGTCATGGAGTCGGAATCCCGATGGAACACCCAGAGCGAAGGCCAGGCTCATAGTTCGTGGCTACTCTGATGTTGATGCGCTTCAAGGAACCCTTGAAACGAGTAGCCCGACCACTACTCGCCTTTCTCGAAACGTGGTTCTCTCCATGGCATCTGTGATGCAGTGGGATCCTTGGACTGCTGATGTTTCCACTGCCTTTCTGCAGGGACTTCCTCAGGAGCGAGCTTTGTGGGTCAAGCTTCCAGCAGATGCTTTGAGATTGCTTGGTGCAGATCCCGATTGCAGGATGCTACTGCGGAAACCTTGCTATGGCCAGCTTGATGCTCCACGACGTTGGTTCTTGGAGGCCTGTCGACGACTCCGTGAACTTGGTCTGAGGCAGCATGCTTTGGATCCTTGCTGCTTCCTGATCTACTCCCATGACTTTGTGGACAAGTTCGGCCCGGACACCGAGTCACAGCATTCCTTGGGTGATCATGGACTTTGTGGAATGATCATCCTCCACGTGGATGACATGCTTGGTTGTGGGGATTCCACATCCGCTGTCTATGTCAAGGTGATTGACGAGCTCAAGAAGACGTTCACCTTCTGTGAGTGGAAGGATGGAAGTTCCTTGGAGTACTGTGGTGCTACCATTGTCAAGGAGTCGGAAGGAATCAAGGTGCACCATCACGACTACTTGAAGAAGATCAAGCCGATGACTTTGCCGAAACATGTTGGACCAGACCATGAGCTGTCCCAACGAGAGGTCACTGAACTTCGCGGTCTCTTGGGAAGTCTACAATGGCCTGCCGTTCAGAGCAGTCCGCACCTTCAAGCGAGTACTTCAACCTTGACCGGCACTGTTACCAAGGGCTTGGCACAGACGGTCTTTGAAACCAACAAGCTGCTGAAGTTTGCCAAGGAGAACTTAGATGTGGGTTTGTCTTTTCCCAGATTGGGACCCTTGCAGGACCTTCGGATGATCACTGCATTCGATGCTTCGTTTTGCAGCAGACCCGATGGATCCAGCCAAGGGGGGTACTTCATTCTGCTTGCTCCGAAGCGAGTTTTGGAGACGGAAGAGGACTTCTACCACATCTTGGATTGGCGAAGCTTTAAGCTTCCACGAGTGGCCAGAAGCTCACTTGCCGCAGAGGCACAAGCTGCAGGTGTCGCATCCGATGCCACTGAGTTTACTTGCAGATACTATGAGCACCTTCTGCACCCAGACCTTCCTTTGGCAAGTCTGTTGAAGCTTCCGTCCTCTTTGGATCCAGTGATGATCACCGATGCCAAGGTGGTGTTCGACTCGTACCACCGGGAAGCTTTGGTTTCAAATGTGACCGATCGACGGTCAAGTTTGGAAGTGAGAGTGGTAAAGGAGCAGATGCAGTCAGTCAATGGCACTCTTCGATGGGTGTCCAGTGATCGGCAATTAGCCGATGGGCTCACAAAGTCATCGATGCGGCAGAATCTGGCCGATCGATTGAGGCATGGAAAGATCAAGTTCCTCTACGACCCAGACTACATTGCCGCAAAGAAGAAACCCCTCAGTGAGCGCCAGAAGGAGTTGAAGGCTTCTTCCCGAAGCCGTTCTTCGAAGCCAGCAGTTCCAACCATCATCGACGAGGATGTGACCATTGTCGATGAGACCTTCGTTCCCCATTCTCTGGAGCCCGAGCACGAGGCCCCCGAGCATGAGGTTTTTCAGTATGACATGGCCCCGGCAGATGACGACATGAACCAGAATGACATGACCTCTGCCGAGCACGAGGTTCCTGCCGAGGTGCAGTTTGCACAGTCCGAGCACACTGTCAGGTATGTCAACGTTTCGGGAATCAATGTGGACGATGCGATCCCAGTGCTCTATGCTGGCACTGCATTGTGGATGCTTGAGTTTTTACCCACTGCTCAAGCCATGGACGTAGATGATCTCCTGCCGTGGTTCGAATCACTGCAGGTGTTTCCATTCATGAAGAATGTCATGGTGATGATGGCCATTTTGGCCTGTGTGGCAGTTGCATGGTGCTTCGGAAAGCGTCAGCAGTACGCTTTTCATGTGGCTCAGATCCAGAACCTGGCCGTGGAAGGTGGAGAACGAGTTCAGTTGGCAGAGAACAAGGCCAACAGTCTTGCGATTGCCCTTCAGCGAGTTGAGATTCAACTGGAGGAAAAGCATGCTGCTTTGATGAGGGCGACAACCGCCTACACTGAAGCCCGCGAAGCGGCTCGTCAGTATGCCGATGCTCTTCGACTCGCAGCCGGTGAAATGGGACCAGCCTTACGTGCCGAGACAATCCTGGACCAACATTCGTTGGTCTGTGCTATGGGTCAGCCGGTCTCTCTCCAAGATGGATCAAATGTGTGGCATGCCAATGCTGATTGTGATCAGCTCTATGATAGCGGTCGTGAAATTCGATTGCTGCAACCATGCCCACGGTGCAGCACAGTGTGGAGCCTTCGTGACGAAACTTAGCAAAGCTAAGAGGTTCCCTGCTGTGTGAGTTGCATGCCATGCAACATGTGCCATTTCAATTCATTCCATGGATCACCCGCCATACGTGGTTCAAGGGTGGGACTTTCTTGCCGTATCGGCTACGCAGCCTTGGAAAAGGCCGATCGTGCGTGTGCCTTGCACTTCGTGTGGCAGGGCATCAGCTGTTGTGGTTTAGGTGAACCTTCCCCAACAAGCTTGCAATAAATATTTATATGGATTAGTGCCTAAGACGGTGCACCATGCTTACCGGTATATATCTTCTGAGACCAGTGGATCTTGCAGCTGCCAGGGCCTAGAGTGCTGCTGCGGTGTCAGGCCACGCCGGATGGGAACCGGCAGAAACAAGCAGCATGGGATAGCCGTGCCCAGCAATCCTTAAGCATCCATAAGGACCACTGACCACCAAACATCACCAACAATGATCTAGTGTCAAACCATCAGCCATCACTTTCACAGTTACGTGGTTCCAGACCATGATCAGCGTGCGAAATTTGATCTCGTCTCCAGTTGCTTCCCATGTCACAATACCATGACAGGGTCGGCCCGTGGCGTTTGCAACTGAAAGGAATTCTGGCTATACGGCCCATGGGGGAACAACACTGGTGAATAGTTGGAATCATCATAAATATGCTTGATACAGCTTGATACCAATGGTTCATAACATGGTTGATATCTATCCAAGTATCAAAGTGATCATGTTTTTTAACATTGATACGATCGATACCGGTCAATGATATGGTTCAGACTATAATTGATGACATTATGAAATCATCACAACATTTTTGTTTCAGCCAAACTTTGTTACAGATGGTTGACCAACGTGACAAATCCAAGCTTGTGGTGAAACAACCAGTGATCACCCATCAAAGGAAAGTCGCCAAAGCCAACCTAACTTTTGGTGAAGCAACCAGTGGATTAGACAATTTTGATGGTCACCAAATGTCACCATGTCTGGTGACCCAGGGGATAGTCATCCATGGAGATTGCTCCCATGGAGATTGCTGGCGCAATCTCCAGGTCTTCTAGTCATGCGACCGAAGAGGTGAACTGGCTTGGCCTGGTGCTAGAATGGTGATTCTGGGGCTTTGCTACGGCTCAAAGATGGTGGATGATATGGTTAATGACGGTGAAGAAGCCATATGCATACAGTAGATGATAGAAAATGGTGGGCTATATCTCAAAATTGGATAGATAGGTCTTTAAGAGTTGAGTGTGGTGTATAGACCTGGATAGATGACGAAATTTGAGGATATGATTTCTTTTCTTGTGCTAATGATTCCGATTTGCATGATGTGTTTCACTTCTCAAGTTGTAATTGTTTTATATTCTTCAGTGACTGGTCGCTGCTTTTTGTGGAGCGGTATCACAGGACTATGCAGACACATGGAAGCACCGTAATTTCTTGAATGCACTCCTCCAACGATGTGAACAATTGTTGAAAAACACACGACAACAGACTCAATTCTGTCAGACAAAGCAAGTGGGAAATCCGTCTCCCAAATTATGTGCAGAAAGCCTCAGCCCGTGGGGAAGGCTGCGGCATCATCTTCAGCTCTTTGGGATGAAAGCTTCGTTTTGCCGTTGGTAGAGGCAGGAAGAAGGACCTCATACGTCAGAAATCGGGAACAATGCAACCATGTTCCGGTGAAATATTGTCACACAAGAAGGGGAGATGACCAAGCTGGCGAAAGCCACGCCCTAACCTGCCAGATGCTTTCCGTCTCTATGCCGTGTCTTTGGACTATTTTATTGTCTTCGGTGAATGAGGCAAATGATAAAGTTGCAAGATGGTACTCCCCTATTGTCCTAAGCGCAGAGTCCCCTGTGAACGCAATCAGGTAGTATTTGTTTTACCCGACTGGCGGTGTTAGTCCTCGACCTCGCCTAGGCTCTAGAAAGGTTGCATTGTTTTCCCAAATTACAGTATAACCCGAGAAACTGTTGTGATAGAGGTATGACAATGAGCTCTTTGCGGCCTCCTCTGCTGCCTGCACCTCATCAAAAAAGCCAGGTTTGACCAACAAACTGCCATCGAGGAGAGAGTCGCAATGCCTCAAGGCAGGTTTGCTTGAGAGCAACAGCCAGCTAGCAGACATTGATGCGTCAATGGTTTGCGATTTTGGAAGTCATAGCTTCAGTTTTAGGTCAACGCAGGAGGTGCCTGCACAAAGATAAAACATCTGACCTGAGGTGCAACAAGATTGTGAGTAGCGTGCAACCTGGTACATGCTGAGGAAAATTTGCAGAGATGGATTCCAAACATACGTAATTTGTGACCTTTCCTTTCAGGGAAACCACTGCCGCAATATGACGCGTGCAGAACCCAGTTGAAAACGGTTGCTGCCAGACCAGCGGATTACTCAAAAACAATGAAACCATACGAAACCAATATGATGATGAACTTGGAAGGCAACCAGTACAAATCAGTGGGCCCAAAGCCCTCGATCATAGCGCGTGGCCTCTCTGTTTAACCCGTATTTAAAAGCTGAGCCGATGAATCTCCGATCAATCTTCACCAAGTCGGCTCCCATAAACCCATTGCTCCGGATCAAGACGAGAGCTTTCTCAGGCCAATTGCCAAGGATATTGCCAGGAACTTTGGCCTTATTCCAGGCCGGGTCCAGCGGTGTGGGGTTACAAGGCCCAGACGAAAAATGCATTGCAAGAAAAGCTGCTACTGTAACTATTCACAAACCAAGTCAAGAATGGACGAGCTCGTCATGAAAGTTTGCTCAGGGGGCTGGAGAGGGGAGCATCTGAGGAAATGGTTAGTGTGAGCCGTTCTTGCGTTAGAACTTTCAGACCCTGACAGGGTCAGTACTTTCACCACCGGCAAGTTAGGTACACTTGAGTACACTTGGCCGGAGATGGTGACATAGTAGCCCAGCAAGGCGGTGGGGGAAGTTTCCCAAAAAAGATAGAGTCGATAGGAAAACTGAGTTGTTTGAGATGAAGTGATGGTGTGGATGATGGTTGAAAGTGATGATGATGGTGTTTTTTCTCTTCTGGTGATTTTTTGTCTCTGGTGCTTTGTTGTCCCTGGTGCTTTTTTTTGTTTCTGGTGTTTTTTTTGTTTTTGGTGTTTTTTTTGGATCCGGTGATTTTTTTGTCTCTGGTGTGCGTTTGTCTCTGATTTTTTGTCTCTGGTTATTTCTTTGGTTCTGGTGATTTTTTCTGGTGATTTTTTGTTTCTGGTGACACTCACTTGGTTGTCACACTTACTTGGCTGTGGCTCTTACTTGGCTGTGACACCTACTTGGCTGTCTCTGTACTTGGCTGTATCACTTTCTTGGCTGTTACACTGAATTACTTGGTTTTTTCTCTGTTGTTGTTTGTATTTGGGGATTTTTGTCTTTGGTGCTCTTTTTCTCTGGTGTTTTTTGTCTCTGGTGTCTTTTTTGTCTCTGGTGTTTTTTGTCCCTGGTGACACTCACTTGGCTGTTACAATTACTTGGCTGTGACTCATACTGAGCTGTGACGCTTACTTGGCTGTGTCACTTACTTGGCTGTGTCGCTTTCTTGGCTGTTGAACTTACTCGGTTTTGTCTCTGATGCTTTTTGTCTCTGGTGCTCTTTGTTCTTTGTCTCTGGTGATTTTTTGTCTCTGGTGACACTCACTTGGTTGTTACACTTGCTTGGCTGTGGCACTTACTTGGCTGTGTTATTTACTTGGCTGGTACACTTACTTGGCTGTGACGCTTACTTCGCTGTGACATTGACTTGGCCATAGCACTGGCATGGCTGTGACACTTACTTGGCTGTAACACTTACTTGGCTATGATGCTAGCATGTTTGTGATATTTACTTGGCTGTGACATTTTCTTGGCTATGACACTTACTTGGCAATGAAATTATGATGATGAAGATGATGAAGATGATGAAGATGATGAAGATGATGAAGATGATGAAGATGATGATGATGATGATGATGATGATGGTTTTGATGAAGATGAAGAAGAAGATGGTGATGATGATGATGATGAGGATGATGCTGATGATGCTGATGATGCTCATGATCCTGATGATGATCATGATGATGGTGATGATGACGAGACTGATGATCATCTTGCTCCAGTCATCGTTGAACGTCCCAAAACGTGACAAATGCGCTGCTTTTGGAAGTGTAGACATCGCAAATGTTGCAGAGCTCCGATTTTCTCATCCTGTTGACTTCCAAATGTGTCTGCCAACGTCTCATCATCAAAAACGTTGCGGGGGACACCGTTTTTTCTTGAATTTCTCTCGCACATGTGCATTTCGCCTGCGCGAAACGCAAATTTTCAAAAGAGTGGCTCAGGCATCGAGGATTTTGAGAATAAGTAATTTTCCACGTTGTCAATTTCCCAAAAAATTCAGACTGCCCGTTTCGCCACAGTGCTGTGCCATTTTTGATTCTCGCATCTTGCAACATGTAACAAAAGTCACGCAAAGTCATTAGTTTTCAACAATTTTGACTTCCAAACATGCGTTTCGCCCGCGCGAGGTGCAATTTATGTCCCGACTGACCTCCGCGCCCGCGGTTGTACAGACCCTGCCTTCTGACACATCCCAGGTTGCAAAACTTTGTAACGCACAACATTTCGCGCGTTTTTTGCCCGCAGATTTCGCGCTTTGTCATTGCCTGTTTGATCTGACTAACCAGCTGACCGCGGCAGTTTCCAACATGTCGGATTTTTGGGCATCCAAATTTCTTTCTATCGGATATTAATCAGATGAATGACCTTGGATGTGGTCATGTTTACTTTTATACCAAAAAGCAGTGATAGGGAAACATGCGTGACCAGGATTATCACGGGATAGATGAATGTTTAACCACATATGGATGGGTTTTGAGTACGGACCGGATCAAATGTTTCCAATGATAACCACAGGGATTTTTCCCTAGCATCGCCGTGGGCTAGTTCGCTTCTTTCAGCCCTAGGGCTGACGGGGTGAAGTGAGGGAAACCTCCATCCTTGGTGCGCCCGACTGCGATCTGCCCAGGCTGGAAATATGTCGCTGCGCATCCACTGATGCGCTCGTGCTGGTGGTGGCCATACGCACACGCGCCTGATGCGCGATTTACATAGAAAAACAATGATCGGGTTGGCGAGCCTTTCTCTGAATCCTGTTGTGCTTGACATTGCAATACGAGCAAACTCGATCTCAAACTTGCGAAGCTGTAGGCTGATCTGCGCTTCGATTGTGCTGCGGCTTTGTTCAGACGTCTCCAATCGCTGTTGGCAAAATGATTGGACCGGGCGAGCGCCAAATGAATGAAAAACAGTAGCCTTGGAAAATGGATGAGAATGACAGAATCCTAATCGGTTCGAAGATCTGTGCTCCCATGCCTCGGGCAAACATTGATGTAGACAAGGTCTGGGAAGTACCTGCGACCTTATCTTCCTAGCGTGTCTCGCAACACTAACGCTGTAGTGCTGGTGGTGTCGGTGCTTTCTTCTGGTTTGCCTTATTTACGTGAAATATAAATGGACGAAATCAATGCCCAATATCCTCATTTGGTTCCAAATGATTTAGATCCTCAGAGGAACCAGGGACCTTGCAACTTATGTAGCAGCAGGCAATTAGCCCGGCGCACGCGGTGAGAGGCAGCGCAAAACGCCATGGTGCGCCCGCAGCGTGGGCTCAAGTTGCGTGCGCTGTGGGGAGCGGATCTTTGAGGTCAGACAGGACGTCGCCTAGATCATGCTTGTGCTGGCCGACGCGGAAACGCCGACGTTAGAATTTGGCGTTGGCAGCTGAGTGTTATCATGACGAATAGTTGACTAGCCTGGACGGGTGGTTCACGCAGCAGTTTGTAGCTAGATCATGGTGCATATCATGACAAGGATTGGTTTCTCTAGTCATAGGGGTCCCCCCAATCATCTTTTATATTTGTCATTTTTTTATAACAAGCAATCCATTTTGGTGGTCCCCTATGGCTCGAGAAACACCCAACCAGTAGATTCACTGCTGTTCCAAGCCCTGGCTTGCCATGTGGGTAAGCACGGTGACAATGCATGTCCCAGCCGCAAGTGATGACGCAACACGTCGCCAACATGTGCCGGCAATTTGTGGACATACATGAGATGTATGTATGTGAATTGGAGTTATATGATTTGGAGTATAATATTTCTATGATTCCTTATGCGCCACGATTTTTGTCAGTTCATGTTTGATTTATTCTTGCGCCAATCATTGTGATATCAATGATTTTTCAATCCACAATCATTGATATGAGTGACAATGATTTACTGGCGCAGCAATCATTATCCATCATTGTCATTGTAGTCATCCTGGAGTAGATAGAATGTCCCCCATCTTCAGCATTTGAATCATTTACCCATTGGAAATGGTTTGATATTTTATTCCAGGATGCTTATAGCTCGTTCAATCATCATTATATACCCGTTATTACCCACTACAACCACCAATTCACCATGACTTACCACCAGTTCAATAGGCGCTAGGCGCGCCATGCTCGGCTGCCACACTTCCCATCGCTCCGCTGCAGTGCTGAGGTCCGTGTGATGCCTGTGGGGGTACACAGGGGCGACAGATGGTGCAGGTGGTCATCAGTGAGATGTGACCGTTCGAATGATCATGATGAACAGGGTGGACCACCTGTGAACAATCTTGACTTGCAGGTGGTCACTTGTGAGCAGTCTTGACTTGCATAATTGTGAATGATCATGAATGATCAAGAATGATCATGAACGATCATGATTGATCATGAATGAGAATTGTCACCGTTTGAATGATCATCATTGATGATCGTCATTGGTGGAAATGATTAGTCATCGTTGTTTGTTTTGAGAATTATCGGGAGCCATTGCACCGGTCGGCCGCATGTAGCCAGGCGCCCATGACCCCGGGTGAGGAGGTCTGGCCCAGAGCCGCTGCGTCGCAGGACTGGTCTGAATGCTCATACATGCCCAAAATGCGGGTCTTGGGGTGCAGGGAGCGTAAATTTTGAACATATGTATATACATATATATAAATATACACACACACATACTTGACAATTTATTTTGGATAGAGACTAGGGTATTCTCAAAAACACTACCAAGCAGAGTTGTCTTTTCGAAAACTGCTGTAGTATCTGTGGTATACCATCTATACATGTTTTTCTGATTTCCGCATGTATGCAAAACTGCTTGTGCAGATTATTTGCTTGCAATCTCTCGTGCATAAAGGTAAGCGCGTGATATAATGTGTATGTTTTTGTTTGCTTCTGTATTTTTTTTAGGAGATTTATATAGTTGCGCCTGTGTACCAGAACGTGATGTGAATATTGTGTGCGCGCATAGGCACATATATGAGCGAATGAGCGCACATGGATTTGTTTCAAGTAATATGTATGTAACGATCCTTGGGCGCACACTAATTCAATTATTGCAGGACAGTGTGTTATTTTTCATTGATGTGAACTTTTGTATTTGCATAGTATATATTGAATTTTTATTTACAGATTTTACAGGGTAGCAGCATTTGTGCGTTCGTGAAAATGCACATGCTGTTGTTGTATAAGAGGATGGAACCTGGAGTTGCTGGACTGGGTTCAGACATTGGTAGGTCCCAAGTCAGACCAGGCTCCCTTTGAAGAGGCAAAGTTAGCGCTGGGAGAAGCAGCGTTAGAAGCGCGAGAGGAAGCAATGAGGAGATAAGGGAGGAGAGCAATGACAAGAGATAATGAAAGGGAATGGAAGAAGTAGCAATGAAAGGTAATGAAAGAAGAGGCAGGCATCCTGAGAAAAGTTTAAAAAACGAGGAGAGGCAGAGGGTACGCTCTAGCAGTTAGGGACACAGGCTGTTCCGAAGGGAAGCGCGTTGATAGTTTGCCAGCTCCAGGTGAAGCTGCCTTTGACCCAAGAATTTTGGATTCAAACAGTTGGAGATTGAAACCGTGTCTCAAACAGTTGTTTCAAATTGGCTTTTTTGGATCACGCCAGTTGATTCAGAGGTTTACAATTCCAAAGCCATCGGCTCTCAATTGAAAACCACTGGTCGCAATTTGAATTCGAAAAACAACAGACTGCGTCCCGAGCTTGTGGAGGAAGAAATCTATTTCTGTCAATTTGTTTTTTTCCTTGGATCTTCAAACCTTGAGATGTTATATTGGATGTACATACCGCAATCCATCTCTACTTTAGCAAGAAATGTTCCAGACACGAAAGCCTTTGGAAGCAGTGGTCATAGCATTCGTGCGCCAGCATGGCTTGGGATTTGCTCACATGATGTTCCTATCCTGGACGTTTGGGTGCAAGCTGAGGATCCAATCCTGCTCGCCCAGATTCAAGTCGCTGACTTAGAAGTTGCGTGGTGCAGTTGCAGGTTCTCAACTCGATGCAGACCATGAATAAGGCTCTTCACCAGCAATTAACCAGCCATGAAAACAGCTCTTGAAGAACCGTTAATGGACCAAATCTTAGCCAATTCACAGCGATCCATGATTTTCTATTGCTGGATTCTATAATCAGATTAAGATTCGTCATTAATGGATTCCAGCATCTTTAGCTGGCATACCTGCGAACAAGATTTTCCAGCGAGCCAGCTTAGAGGAAATCCGTACTGCCGTTTGGGGGGGAAAGCCTTTGTAGATCAGTCGGTGATGGAATATATATGGCTACACGCTAGGTGCTGCTGCGCCAGATCTTCCAACACGTCTCCGACCATGGGCGCATCACTGTGCCTCGATCTGACGCGATTGGGGTGGGTGGGAACGAGATGTCTTGTGAGGTACCCAAAGGGCGGCATGATTAATCGGAATGAGTTCCTACATCAAGCGGTTGTAGCAACTGCATTAATAATTAATATGAATATAGAATCGACGTTTATCATTAACCATGTGTTGATTCACCATATAATCGACGTTTATCTTTAACTATGTGTTGATTCATCAGCTATTGAAGGTAAATTCGGGGTGGGCCGTGGAATTGTTGCGTCTCCCATTGTCTGGCTAGGTATGAACCATTTTGGGTTGTTGATTTGCCGGTCATTTGCTACCAGTAATTGGTTTGTGAACAGATGGATCTACCATTACCAATTGGTAACTCATGGGTTGCCCATGCACAATGAGTAGCCATGCAGGATTCAATGGCAACCGCATTAGCGCAAACATATGTTGCGGCAGCAACAGGCGAACTAAGCTGGAAATGATTGGTGGGTAAATAGCGGGTAAAATCTGATGTTGGGTGATGATACAAAGCCAGCTATGAAGAATTTTAAGAGAAATTTCCAAGAATTTCTTTATATTTAAGATTGGTATATTTGTCGATATGGCTATTAAATGACATCCAGAGAAATAGCATGCGTGAACAGGCTTCTTACTTCGTAAGCAACCCAGCATGTGGGTGCACGAGACTTTGGTTTTCCTGCGAATGCCGGGTTCTGAAAGAAACTACTTGGCAATTTGCTGGGAAGTCCCGCTTGTCAGAACCCTGGACTTGTTTCTTATGCGCAGGCTGCACAAGCTTCGCCATCGTGATTTTGTCAGGGGTTCTGTAGCAAAGACACGTTGGTTCAGTCGTATGGAACTTTGAGCATGAGAAAATAGAGAAATCTGATGAGGCAGGCCATCATTTTATATATATTGAAAAACATGTAGGAGCTAGTTTGCAGTGATCAGATTTGAGGCTAGAACCTGAATGTGCAGTTGGGGCTAGAACCTTTGGACTCTCCTTGATCTCAGGTTTCCCGTTGAGCCGCGTCCGCTTGCGTGATGATTCTTCATTGATCTGAGGATTAAGCTAGGTAGCAGGCAACCTTGCCAGCCATGTCGTCAACTCGAAGAAGATGGAGGATTTGTGAAGTGTGTGTCTGCCCGACTCTACTGATTGCTCATTTGCTTCGTTTCCTTCAACTGATGGAATGAAGAACGAACCCTGGAAATTCTGGGTTCCTGGAGGCAATGCTGCATTGTCAAGGCTCACTGAATTCAGATTCGTTTCGGTCCATTCGTGACGTCAGGGTCTAGATTCTTTCATGGAGCTCGGCCACCAGATGGTTTTTTCATTCGTCCAAAGTGTTCAAGTGATACTTGTACCAATGAGTCAATCACTTGATGCTGCACCTTAGTACCTGTTGATACCCCAACACTGCAAATTTTGCACTGGGTTTTCCCGGGTGCGTGGCCGGGAAACGTGTCGTTCCTGAAGCAGCAAATCGCTTTGGGGCCAAGAATTTTTTTGCGTCCACTCGTCAGCAAGACAGTTGCTATCCCGATGGTTCAGAGGTTTGTCGTTGTCATGATAGTCTAACTCATGATCTAGCTGCGCATTAGTGGCGGCATACGTGGCTTTGGCGTTGATGAAGCGTCCTGCTCGGGCCTGCCTTGGGTTCATCATTGACATGGCCTCATGGTGAATCATGTGAAGTGTTAGAGCCTCATGGCGTCCAGTTTGCATGTGTGCAAGTAATTTTTGGTCAAGTACCACCATCAATTTATGACGCGCTTGGGGTTATGTATCAAGGCCGTAGCCACAACATATTAGAAGTATCAAGGTTTTAGTCAGAACATCAAACACCTTGTTTCATTGCCGTGGGCGCGCCATGGGCCATGGGACAACAAGCAAGCACCGAGATTTCGGAGACCCGAGTGAAGGCGTGTGGATCTATGGAGAGAATGGGAGCATGAGGTTGGCTGAGATATGCAGATCCACTGTGAAGATCGATTTTGTTGGTCATTGCAGGCGTTTCATCAACAAAGCGCCTCATATATTTCACAAAAACCATCATTGTTGCCGATAAACATAGATCAGCCATGATGCGTTTTTTTCGGTGACCCTTACTTCCATCGCTACCGTGTTTTTGTTTATTGTCAACCATTAGTGTGTTCGATGTCATCCATTTTGTTGCCAACAAACTTATGAGCCATTGCTTGGTCGGCGAGGATCAACCAAAATTTTGTTGTTTAACTAGCAGTGGTTCACGAATCAACGATTCAGTAACAATAACGGTGCATCAACTAGCAATTTTATAGTTCATTATCATTTTGTTGCCGGACATTAACCTATTAGGCATTCCTAACTTTTTTGGGCCAATTTGCAAACCTCAACCGACCCATCTGTGATGGATCAGCGCTGGCGCAACTGTTGTTGCATCGCGATCGTGGTTTTTCCGTTTGAAACGGCATGAACATGGCAACAGTTTTCATGGTCATGAGTCATGGTTATGGTGATGAAGGCGAGTATATGAAATTGTTATGTTGTACACCGGTGAGCATCAACAATTCCCTCTTTTTTGATGGTCGTGTATAGATGAATGATTGACTAAGGATATGGAGATGGATGGATTCCAAACAGACGCATCCCAAACAGACCCTCGTGCCTCAACATTCCCTCCCGGGCACAAGGCCTTGAACCTCACCCATGAGTCAATCATATGCGCTGGCATAACGATGTTGTATTTCCATTTGTTTATGCGTAAACTTCGTGCATAGTCTTTGCATGTTATGGGCAGTGTTAGGTTCACCCAGGCATTATGTCAATCAAACCCCCAACCCCATCGCACTTTGCAGTTGGTTCGAGGCGTTTGAACTCCTGAATTTGTACAAACGACTGGAGGAATCCTTAGCGACACCGGGCACGGTGCTGACGGTGAGCGATGCCTATCACCAGCGCCTTGGCTGCCCGATGATGGAGAAACCAAAACCTGCAGGTGGAAATACCATGTGACGGCTGAAACCACGACTAAGGTGGGGATATCATTATGTGAATTATATTTTTTTTATGAAATGGATCAATACATATCAATATCAAACATCAAACTGGATCAATACCAAATCTACCCAAAACCAGAGTTAGAGATTTTTCTTGGGTGTGAGCCGCCAGGTGCACAGGGACAGCCACGCTACAATTGGATCATAACTTGGGGCTCCCACGTGCGAAACTATACAGTACCGATATGATCAATATTCGCTGGCGAGGCGATTTGAAAGGTAAACCAGTGGCAGTTTGGGGAAGCCGTGCGTAGCAGTTATTGACATCCCAAATACAAGAGTGACGGGTCCAACCAGTTGTTGACTAGGTCAAGTGTGTACTCACCAGGTTTTTGTTTGTACATAGTTATAGTTGTTGGCTAGCCATGGGAAATTATTCTAGGTGAATTTTGTATGAGTTGATAAGCGTCAATTGTTGGCTAGATGGATAACTGATTGATTGAATGTTTTACAGTGATTAAGCAAGACATAATTGATGGTAATTACCATTTTTTAATTGTTGCTCGATTATTGTTTAGTGATAAACGTTCTCAACGGTTCTCCCCATTGTGAGTTTGCTATTCTGTGCACTGCCTCAATTTTGATTTCGATCCTTCGCCATTTGACTGTGGGACCTTCGTGCCCTTCAGTATCTCCAGAATGATACATGTAGTTTGTTGCACTTCTGAGAAAAGGGAAGCTGTTCTCCTTATCAACAAAATCTTCACCTTGGGGATGGTTAGCCACACATTGGAGGGCACTCCTGTTTTAGGAACACCCATATCAATGGCAAGTCTTGGACTGCAATATTAGTCAATCCCAGAAAGCTGATGGGAAAATCTACAGGGAACCTATTCTTGCTGATTCAAACAAGCGTTTCCCGTTCATTTTCCTATTCACCAACCCATGATTGAAGAAAAAAAAGGCATTTGAAACCATTGCCTCTTGTAACCTTCCCGGTCATGTGCTTCTTCGGCTGATACGCTGAGGGTGAATGTTTAGCTTGTAATATGTTGACCCGGAACATCGCCCGTTGCTTTCCCAAGGCACCCCTTGAAATATGGCAATGATCCATTTCCTGGTGAGCATCTGCCAAAGTGGCATACCCAAGCAATCAGCGTGGTCCCCAGGATTCAGGCGTGGTGCAAAGACAGCCGTGGTTCAGAGGTGACCAACGGCGTCTTGGAGATTCTGAGCCAAGAGGACCGGTGGAGTTGGGCCATGCAGCTCATCAAGCTCCTGGTAGCAAAACCCATCAGTTTCCAATCAGTGACATCAGTGACTTAGTGTTGAACTATTGACGCCTATTTTTCGGGTGAGAGGCGGGATGTAGCCCCATATTAAGACCCATGGGTAGCAGCGTAAGATTGCCGCGTCGACTAGGGGTCCCAGGTCGAGGCCAGATCCCTTGTGCTCTTATGGTTGCTCAGCACATGTGCTCGCGCCATGTTTAATCAAATGGGTCGCCCCAAACGCACCAACAAGCGTGGGAGTTCCTTCAACGGCGTAGATGGATGGTTGGCTGGTTTTGAGCTTCTTGGCAAAACCTGCTTTCCTTCAGCAGATGAGATTTTTGGGATTCCCTCCAGGCGTTTATGGATCAGTTGAGTAATCGTCAATGCAAATGAGATTGATTTCATGACAGCGGCAGCCAAGGTTTGCCATGATCATCCATCGTGGCCATGGTGAGTCTCCCCAGTGGTGGCAAACCATGGCTACTCCGCTCTTGATTCATCAAATCACCGATGATGATGATGATCGCCCATCATTGTGGGTGCATACTGGTCAATGTGTCACATTCAAAGTTGATCCCAAGCGAAATAACCTGAGAATTGTTGACTTGTGGCTTACTGATCCCTAGTGCCGTTCCACTGATGCTGCCCATGGCATCAGCACAAACTGATGGACCCTGCCGTGGAGGCTGCTGGGGCTGTCAGTGGTACTTCCCACAGCTGCTCTCATGAGCTTGGGTGCAGATGGGTGATGATGTTTT
This sequence comes from Symbiodinium kawagutii, assembly GCA_009767595.1. NCBI lineage: Eukaryota > Dinophyceae > Suessiales > Symbiodiniaceae > Symbiodinium > Symbiodinium kawagutii. The sequence goes on from VSDK01008529.1 coordinate 93,011, forward strand.
ATGATGTTTTATGATGTTTGTCGATGCTTGACTAACAGTGGTTGATTGATAGTGGTTGATTGATAGTGGTTGAGAAACAGTGGTTGATTTGCAATGGTTGGTGAACAGTGGTTGACCAACGGTGGTTGATTGAGAGTGGCTGATTGAGATTGGTTGATTGATAGTGGGGGGCTACCAGTGGTTGACTAACAGTGGTTGGTTAACAACGGTTGGCTAACAGTGGTTGATTGAGAGTGGTTGATTGATGGTGATTGATGAACAGTGGTTAATTGACAGTGGTTGATTGATAGTGGTTGATGAACAGTGGTTGATTAACAGTGGTTGATTTGCATTGGTTGATTAGCAGTGAGTGATTAACAGTGGATGAGTAGCCGTGATTGATTAAGATTGGTTGATTCACAGTGGTTGATGGAGAGTGGTTGACAAACAGTGGTTGATTAATGGCTGATTAGTTGCAATGATGGTGAATGCTTGATGTACCTTTCAACTAGCTCGAGCCTCAACTGCTTCCAATCTGACCATGTAGCTATCGAACCATTGATCAACCATGAACAGTGACTCTTCGGTACAACTCGTTGGCAAGGGAGCATTCTGCACAACCTGCCGTGCAACCCACAGGTTTCAAATTCCTATGATGGATCATACCAGAATATACTAGATGATAGTTCCATGTATCAGTTTTCATCATCATCATCATCATCATCATCATCATCATCATCATCCATGATCATTCATCATCATCCATCATCATCATCATCATCATCATCATCATCATCATCATCATCATCATCGTCATTGCGTTCATCATTGGTCGCAGGATTCCCTACCGACTAGTGCAACACATATATATCCCCTCACTGAGCACCATCGACCATGCACACTTTCGTTGGCTCCACGTCTAGGAGCAATTTCCTGCATGGCGCAGGTGGGAACCTGCGGCTGGGAGGGAAGGGGTATGGTGCAATGGCTACATGGGATCACCCACCGAGACGTCAAGACAAGTCGCAGGTCCCGGGTTAATTGCTGTTTGTGATCACGGCTGGGGGTTCGCTGTTCACAAACATTTTTGAAGTTCAACTGATCACAAGTAGGTTCTGTTGCATCAACTGGTATCACCAACCTTATGATTTTTATGTTCAAGTGATTGCGTCCATTTGTCTCTGCAATCGCAAGTTTGGCCGCGTTCTGCGGAGCCCGGTTGAAACAACGCCTCTGTGCTGGGCCATGTCCCGCTTCCAAAGCTTTCTTCACTTCAAGGGATACGTATTTGTGGATGATGGGAAAGTATTCGTTGCTAATGCGCGTTGGAGGAAGGTGTGGGCCTTCCATCCATGTGACACAACGTGCTCAGAAGTCTTAAAATGCCCATATGCAACCCACTGCGGTGCTGATTCGCAACCAATCCCTCTATGTGGCATTGTGCGACGACGATGATACAGACGGCGTCTGCGAATATTCGATGCCGCCTGAGTTTCAGCTCTGACAAAAGGGTGCCATTACTTTTTGTAGTTTTGTACACGCTATCATTGAGAATGAGTTATTATTGTAGTTGTACCCTTGCGAACCATCGTGTCTTTGCAAGTGCACCTTCGGGATGACCTTTTTCTTTGGATGCTCGCGAGAGTCATCACAAACAGGGGCCAAGCTACCCTTGCTCGGTTTCAGGAGGGTTCAGTATGAGCCATCATTGACTACTATCAGCCATTTCTAAATCTTTCTAATAATTCCTAACCGTTGCTTATCTGATCTCAACCATTATCATCCATCATGAATCATCAATATAGCCACTGATATCTATCATTGGCCACTATTGACCATCATCGACCATCATGACTGACTTCAAAACCATGGTTCCCTGGTCGTTGTTTGGTCCCGGGCTGCCTTGATCGTTGCCAAGCCTGCCCACCTGCAGGCAGGCCTTGGAAGATGCCTACAGGATCTTTTACGACGAGGTGGCGTTAGCTGCCATTGCCTGCGGAGAACCTTTGTGACGTTAATCGGATTATTCAATGGACGGTCTCAGCTGCTAATGACGAAACTACGGTTCATCATTGGTCATGAATGGCGGATGATTGGAAGAATGGTCATTGATGATGAATCATTACAGTAGGGACAAACCAGCAATAATGGCTGATGATGGATAGTATTGGGAAAGCCGCCTGTTGAGAAATCATCAAACATTTTACCATGAATAGCTGGTGACTCACCATCAGACACGGGCGGGTCAATATCAAACTTCTACTAAAGAGGAACAGTTTTGGGTATGCAACCAATGTCAATGGAGGCAATCGGGGACGATGATGATGATGATGATGATGATGATGATGTTGATGATGATGATGATAATGATGATGGGTATGTTACTGGCAACCTCGGGTCTCAGATGATCATTGACTGTTGTCATTAGCAGTTTCTCAATCGGTTGGTTGGTTGGTTGGTTGGTTGGTTGGTTGGTTGGTTGGTTGGTTGGTTGGTTGAGCAACGGCTAACCAGTGCAGAGGTCACTGGTTAATTCATGGTCTGTTGGCCTTGATCGTTTGAATGGCCATTACTGCAAATGATGGCGAGTAATATCAGTTTCTGACCGTCGATGGCAAACACTGCTATTGGTTGACGCTAGCGGTATGACAACCGAAATACGTTTGTAAAACAAGAACCCCAAACAACAAGAACAATAATCGACTTTGGGGTAATGGTTACTGTAACAATCGATCTTGTCTTCTGATTTTGTTGAATTCATGGCTTCACAGCTTTGCACTTCCTGTTCAACTTGGTTGGGGGGTTCCTCAGGGAGCTCGACAACCGGTTCAATGATTTGGTGCGATAGCGACGTGGCTCATAGTACCTTTGTTGGAACTTTTCACCGCTCCATTTTCAGAGAGTGTTTCGCATCTAATTGCGCAGACAGACTTGCACAGTATCCAAAGGTAGTGTACTTTCTCTCAACAAAGATCCAACAGGTAATGGAGGGTTAGTAGGTAACCTACTTAATGAAGCAACCAGGATGCTTGACAACAGCCAAAAAATGGCGGGATGACAACCCATGGCAAAGATCAATGGGTCCGGGGATGATCGCTGACCCCCCATATGTTTTGCGAGGCGACACTTGTTGGCATTGGTCGATTGTTGTCGATGAATGCTTAGTAAAATGGATGTAAATGATTGATTTATTGTTGGTTCATGTTTCTTGGTGAGTTAATTTTCAATCACTGGTTAGCAAATGCATGCAAATGCTTCATTTATGTTTGCCTGTCAGAGATCTAGTGATCGAGCCAATGAATCTCGCCATCCCCGGGCCGTCCCCGGGTGCTTCCTAGGCTTCCCTTGGTTTCCCGCCCTCGGAGGCTGCCCAGCTGTCGGTGGAGGACTTGCCCAAGCTGCCGGAACCGCCCACCTCGGAGGTTCTTGGGGAGGGGATGGGGGGCCGGCCCTGTTGGTCAAGGTTGATGGCTATTTGATTGGTTGGTTGGCTAAGGTTGGTTAGTTGATTCAGGTTGGTTGGTTGGTCAAGGTTGCTTAATGAAGGCTGGTTGATGGCTATTTGGTTCTCATGGTACCACGGCCCACCAGTTGGAATGTTCAACCTGGGCCGTTTTGGGATGACCGGCATCACTGTGGCCAGCTGGGCCTGGTTGAGTCCCCCTGCCCCTTTGATCGCCGTTGCTGTCGTTGGGTGCAGGCCGTTGACATCCGCTGACCAGCAGCCATTCTGTTAGCTGCTTCAACACTTAAAGCATCACTGCTTGGTTGTGTCATCATGTGTAATCCAGCATTTTGGTTACCCATCCAAGTAAAGAATTATATATTCAAATGAGGTGGGTCAATAATATAAGTAATTACCAAACTGATGATCAAATATAATCGACCAATATCTTACACTACGTGTATATGTATATGTATAACTATCATTTACCATCATTAATTAATCATCATTCACCATCCTCAATCGCCATGCAGCGCCACTCAGGCCTGACTTTGGTCATCCCCCGTTGGTTCCCCACAGGTCCTGGTGTCCCCTTGTGGCGATGCTCAGGAGATTGGCTTCCGCAGCTTGCCAGAGGCATTGATCAATGGCCAGGCAAGGGGTTTGTATGGCTAGGGATGGTGGGAGTGGCACACGGGCCTTGACAAAGGAGATGGGCGATACCAACCTGTGTAGGTGACTCTGTATCCTTGAGTGACAGATTGGTTGGTTGGCTGGTCACTAAGCACCCTGAAGGATCAACCGTGACGAAGTCGTCACCAAAGAAGCAATTTTCGGTGTGCTGTGCATTGCTTGAAAGATTTGTCATTTCATGGCGGTTTGGTTGGAGTAGCTTCCTGGGCCCCCGGGTAGCTCGAGGCGGTACAGCAAGAGATCTACAAAGGCGCGCGGTCGCTGGGATGCTGGGTAATTGTTGACCAACCGAAAGAATTTTGGATCATGATTCTGCTCGAAGATTCAAGATGGAAGACTAGCCCTGTTCTGTTTCTGAGACAAGTTTTGATCTACAAAGGCAGCAAGGATCATTGCGAAGCGCAAGACTTACTGAAAGGGTGGTGACTAGTGCAAGATCAAAGTTGAGTCCATCCCACCGTTCGAGGGTGGCCTTGGTACCACCGAGATCTTTGGTACGGGACTGGCTGCCGACACGAAATGTGGTGGTGAAGTGAACAGGAACAACATGAAGAAAATAACGCAGGGTACAACATCAAACTGTGCGTTTCTTTTGTTCTTTCTAGTGTAGTCCCACTTTGTTCGGTATGTTTCTTCCGGGGGTCCAGTCAGTACTTCAATTTGGGTGCCTACTGTTAGAGGATGCACCCTTCGTCTCCCGGAGGATCCTTCACCGACTCGAGCATGTTGTTCCGGAAAATCTGGGAGTACGAAATCCACCGGGTGCAAACAGGCTGGGATTCTGTGGAGATGTTGACAGGACGATGTACCTTCAATTTTCTTGAGGGATGTTTAGAGCCCCACCCAGTCATGAAATTTGTTTACACTTTTACCAATGTTATGATTTTGTTGCCATTGTCATGATCCCAACACAGCCAAATGAATTCATGACATATGATCAGCCAGCAGCCATGGCTGCTAGGAGTTCTAGCAGCTGGTTTCTGCACATGATCAATATGGTGAATCATCCCCGTTATGACACCAGCTGAGATTCACGGGGTACGCTCTCTGACGAGGGAAGTTGGATTTGGCAATACTCTCCAGGAATCGAGCACATGGCTATGGAGAAAGGGGATGAAAGGGGCTCGATTCGCCTGCCAAAGGTAGCCCTTGATGGTGATTAGAGGGCAAGCGGCGTTGCACTCCCAACCAACAGCAGAGTCACGGAAAACTGCAGGTTGTAAACTGCGCAATTCCACGAGGATTGAAGGCCTTGAGATCAGTTCAAAGTTGTGAAAGCATCTTCCCTGCTATTGTCAGTTATTATCCAGCATCATACACCAGCAGTAGTCGACAGTAGCACTTCCGAATGATACCCCTATTAAGTATAATTGATTATATAGTTGCTGGCTAGCATTCAGAGCCAGAGTTCATGAAACCATTTCTCAAGAAACGGGGCTTAATCATCGATCAGATATCGATCAGCAATGATCAACCCATGTATTTATTGAATTTTCTAATTCCCTAAAACTGACAACTGTAAAGAAATCATCATTATATTAATTAAACTATATACATCATCAATCAGTATCGGCCATTATCAAAATAGAATGGGCTAACGCCCAGGTGCCGCCGACACCCTTTTATAAGAGCGGGTGGTGTGAGCAAGGACTGAACCCGGTCTATAACAGCTGGTGTTAGCTCCGCGTGTTTCCTTGGAAAGCCTCAGCTCCCATCTCTGCGATAGCAAGCCCAGACTCTAAACGGCAGGCTCGAACGCCATTAGATGACCGTGGTCTGACTTGTTTTCTTGGAATGCCGTTAAAAGCAGATGGCCGTGGCTTGAACTGCGTTGGGGGCCTGCGGAGACGTTTGCGGGCGGGCAAACGGCAGGCTCGAACGCCATTAAAAGCAGATGGCCGTGGCTTGAGTTGCTTTCAAACGCCAATATAGAGGAAGGATATGGGAAAAAAGCGGCCTGCTATAGATGTGAATCCTCTGCTGTTGGCAAAAGAGGAAGCGTTGCCGTGGGAAGGATTTGAGGCCAGCCAAAGCCAGCGGGGCAGTTGTGCGCAGTATTGGCGCTCAACCAAAGCCAGTGACAAGGTTTTGAGCCCAGCCAAAGCCAGTGGCAAGGTTCACGCCTACCTCGATCCCAGGCGCCGCCCCTGCCATGGCCTTGGCGTTGGCAAGGGTCGGCGGATATGATCAACCAATGGCAACGGTTCATCATCATTTGATCACCGCTAAAGCATCATTCCATACTAACCATGAATCGATCATCATCGAAGCATCGCTAGCAACTATCAACCACCTTTTGACTTTTAACCATCATTATTTTCATTATTACCACTATTATTATCATTGTTATCATCTAATATCATCATTATCATCTAATGTTGACATCTAATTATCATCACTTAATTTAACCATCATTTAATCATCATTCACCCTCACCAAAGGTCATCCCTTCGCGATTCGCATCGCGCAGGTCGCCGCGGTGTGTCGGGTCGGAAGATTGTCGCCGCAGATGGAAGATCCAGCGGCTCGGAGTAAGGATTGGAAGGTCAAGGGAGCAGATAAAGGACTAAGGATTGATTAACTGTGATTAATGGTGAACTGGGTCAATTGATGGTAAATGAATGGTGAACTGGTTGATTAACTGGTTAATTAACTTGATTAATGGTGTTAAATTGTTAATTGATGGCTAATCAATGGTTGATCAATGGTTAGTGAATGATTGATTTATGGTCAATTAATGGTTGATGATGGTTAAGCAAGGTTTGGCGATTGTTCGTTTTGATTGGTGGCGAATCAGAGGTTGATGATGGTAAGTGGCTGTGGGTCAATATTAACCATCAATGATAACCAACAAAACTATAGGGAAAACAATGGGCCCCCCCTTTTTTCTCACATTGCATCCTTTTTTTCTCACAGCGCCCCTTTTTTTCCACAGTGGAAACCCTTCATTCTCACATTGCTCTATTCTGACATTGACCCCCTTTTTTCTCACATTGCATCCTCGTTTTCCACCCCTCTTTTTTAACAGTGTTTCTTGTGCAGGTGTGTTTTTTCCACATTGCAACCCTCTATTCTAACAGTGGAACCCTCTTTTCTAACATTGGATGCACCTCAACCCCCGCTTTTCTCACATTGCCCAATCTCCCGCATGGGGGGGTGGACGGTGGACGGACAGTTTTTCGGCACCTCAACCCCAGTCGGTCTTCAGTCCTCGGCTTTAGTCATCCATTTTGGGCCCTTGCGCCCTCTCTATTGGGGCCTTGTGCCCTGTTTATTGGGCCCTTGAAAATGGGCCCTTGCGCCCAGTCAGTCTTCAGTCCTTCCTCTCAAGTCCTTGATTTTGGGCCCTCGCGCCCTGTTTTTGGGCCCTTGCGCCCTTAGATTGTGTTGTGCTCCGCCCTGTTTTAAATTCAAGCATCCTCGTATGCATTGCGTGCAGTGATTTGTCATGACTCGAACGTAGTCCGTCGTGTCTGCATTGTGTGCAGTATTCAGCAGTGAGCCGAATGTAGCCTGTATATAGAATGTGGATCTGTTGTGCGTTCTAAGTTGCACGTACTATGCCGTAAGTGCTTTGTAGTCTCTATTCCGCAGTGAGTCTTCAGCTCTTTGTTCTGCATCGTCGATTTTGGGCCCTTGCGTGCATTCAGTCTTCAGTTCTTCGTCTTCAGTCATCGATTTTGGGCTCTTGCGCCCTCGATACTGGGCCCTTGCCCCCTTCATTCTGTTGCGCCGTGCGCGTTTTTGGACCCAAGCGTCCTCGTCCGCTTGTTTGCGCTGCTACGTTGTGGAGCGAGTATGGGTTGAGTGTATCTGGTTTTCAGATAGTGTTTCTGGTTCCCTTGGTGTTTTCCTTGGAATGGTGTTGTGTTGTTCCTGGAATGGTGTTCCTGGTTCCCAAAAAGGTGTTTTTGGCTCCCATGGTTTTTTGGTTTTCGCAATGGTGTTTTTGGTTCCTGCCTCGGTGTTTTTTGTTCCCGTTCCCGCTCTTGTGTTTGTCCAGTACACTGCTTCACTTCACAGCGGCCCAGAGCCCTGAACTGCAGTTGCCCTGTGCACTGCTTCACTCGCAGTTGCCCAGTGCGCTACTTCACTTCAGCGGCCCAGGGCCCTGAACCTTCAGTTGCCGAGTGCACTGCTTTACTTCAGTCTTCGCGTTTTGTGTTGGTAGGTTTTGTCTTGGCGCGTTTTGTCCTGGTACTTTTTGCTGTGGCACGGTTTGTCTTGCTGCGTTTTGTGTTGGTAGGTTTTGCTGTGGCACGTTTTGTCTTGGGGTGCCCCCCCGCCTTGTTTTTTTGATTTCCTTGTTTTTCTGACCCCCACACCTTGTTTTTTTGACCCCTGACCTTGTTTTTTTTTTTGACCCCTCCCACCTTGTTTTTTAACCCCTTCATCCTTGTTTTTTGACCCCTGACCTTGTTTTTTGACCCCTCTCCCTGTTCTTTTGACCCCTTGGATTGGCTTCCGGGACTGCCGACCAGAGGCAGGAGGGGGAAACCCGGGGAAGCAAGAGGGGTTTGAAACGGGAGGAAGAAAAGGAAGAAAAGGAAGAAAAGGAAGAAAAGGAAGGAAAGGAAGGAAAGGAAGGAAAGGAAGGAACTGAAGGAACTGAAGGAAAGGAAGTGAAGGAAGGGAGGAAGGAGAAGGAACTGAAGGGAAGAAGGGAAGAAAACTAAGGGAAGGAAGGCAAAGAAAGGAAGGAATGCAACGACAAAAATAGTTGTCTCTGTTTTGCTTTGGTGTTAGTGTCTTGGCTTCGCGCTGTCTGCATTTGATGTTCTCTTGTTTTCTTTCTTCTTAGGTCTCTCACTCCTCGGTGTGATATTTTCCGTGGCATGGATCTGGATTCATTTCCCGCCCTGTCTTCCATTCTTTTGTGAGATCAAATGACGACTTGGATGTGGCTTTGTCATCTTGACCTTGCACTATGTCTCCTACTTTTGTCTCCAATTCTGTCTCCGATTTCCTTTTTTCGATATTGTCACGACATGGATCTGAGTTTGTCCCCCGGTATGTCTGCCACTTTGATTCCAATTTATCCTTCATTGTGGTTCCCAGTCTTTTTTGAGATCTTGTCGCGAGATGGATCTACAGTAGATTTGCGTCTCATTGTCTTTTGGGATCCCCAATCTTATGTTTTTACAAGTCTAGTAGTAGCCCAGTAGTAGACAAGTAGCCCAGTAGTACACGAGACGTAGACTAGTAATAGACTGGTAGTATGGCAGTAGACTAGTCCAAGACCCACGGTCTAAAGCACCACTGCACCAAGACAATTTCGGGTACGGTATTTCTGGGGATTTGTTTTCCGGATGTCCGGGGGATGTTTTCCAGTTTCCAGTAAGTAAGTAAGTAAGTAGGTAGGTAAGTAAGTAAGCAAGTAAGAAAGTAAGTAAGTAAGTAAGTAGGTAGGTAATGGTAATTAAGTAAGTAAGTAAGTGAGTAAGTAAGTAAGTGAGTAAGTAAGTAAGTAAGTAAAAAAACAGCAAGGCAGAAAGTGAGGAAGTAAGCCAGCAAGCAAGTAAGTCAGGAAGCGCGCAAGAAAGTAAGGAAGCAAGCAAGTAAGTAAGCAAGCAAGCCAGGCAGAAAGCAAGTAAGTAAGCCAGCAAGTAAGTAAGTAAATAAGCAAGCAAGTAAGCAAAACAAGGCAAAAAGTAAGTAAGAAAGTAAATAAATAAGCAAGCAAGTCAGCAAGCTAGCAAGCAAGCAAGTAAGGTAGTGAGCAAGCAAGCCAGCAAGCAAGCAAGCAAGCCAGCAAGCAAGCAAGCAAGGCAGCATGTAAGTGAGCAAGTAAGTAAGTAAGCCAGCAAGTAAGCAAGCAAGGAACAGTCAACCTAAAACCAGAGTCCCAGCTAGCAACAAGCCTACCAGAAAACGTAAACGAATCCTGAAACCAGGAACCCCAAAACCATATACAACCCTTCAAGTCAACCCAAAAAAAGTCAATTATAAAATCAAACCTAAAGCCAAGAATCCTAAAACTAAACCCATAAACCCTAAATTCAATCCTAAAACCATTAATTTAAAACCCAACCTTAAAACCAGAAATCCTGACAACCTGACAGCAACCCTCAGGCCATAAACTGTATAAGCAACAACCCTGAACCCAATCCTAAACCACAACTTCTAAGACCAACCCTGAAACCACAAAGCTTAAGATCAACCCTAAAAGAATAAAACCAAAAACCAACCTTAAAAACAAGAAACCTTAACATCAACTTGAAAACCAGAAACCTTAACATCAACCGTAAAACCAGAGACCCTAAAATCAACTTCAAACCATAACGATGAAACCATCAAACATAAAGAATCCTAAGACCGTTATCCCCCAAATCTAAGCCATAAAACAGTAACCCCTAAAGCCATCAAAATCCCAAAATAATCCTAAAATCATCCTAACATCACCCCAAAGCCAAAAACCCTAAGGCCCAAAAACATTCATAGCATGAACCCCAAAACCATAAACCCAAAATTCAACCCTAAAACCATAAATTGTAAAATCAACCCTGGAACCATAAAGCCTAAAATCAACCCTAAAAGAATAAACCCTAAGGCCAACCCCAAAACCACACATCCTAAAGCCAACCTGAAAACCAGAAACCCAAAAATCAACCCCAAAACCAGAAACTCATAACCAGAAACCTTAACTTACATCAATCCTAGAACCAGAAAAAAATCACATCAATCCTAAAGAGGGATAGTTGCCCAAAAACGTTGTAATGGCCATTCCCAGACGACGTCGGAAAAAGAATCACACAAAAGATTGAATAAGACTAAGCTGAAAATCATAGACCATATAGCCAAAAACCCTAAACTCAACCCTACAACCATAAACTAAAAAAGCAACCCTAAGATCAGAAAGCTTCAAGTCAACCCTAAAGCCTGGAACCCCAAAATCAGCCCTGACACCGAAACCTTGAAATCACCCATCAAACCATCAGCAATAATCAACTCTAAGCCCAGAACCCAACCTAGCAACAGCCCTAAAACTATAACCAGAACGCTCAAGACATTAAACCTAAACCGATGCTAAGACCAGGAAACCTAAAGTGATAATCCCTCAAATCGACCCAACAAAACGTAAACCCTAAAATCAACCCTAAAACAAAAAATCGATCATAACATCAACCCTAAAACTAAAACCATAAACTCAAATTCCTCCCTAAAACCATCAACCCTAAACCCAACCTTAAAGCCAGAAATCCTGACAGCAACCCTAAGACCATAAACTCTACAACCACAAACCTTGAACTCAACCCTAAAATCATAAATTATAAATTCAACCCCGAAACCAAGAATTCCACCACGCCTAAAGAGGTACAACCACCCCGTCACATTGTATTTGCTATTTCAAAAGCAGAAATGGAAAATAATTTCAAAAACAAAACGGAAAAAGCAAACACACCTGAAAACAACCCATTCGTAGCGTATGAACAAAGGTGTGTCCTAGCAGTGTCGATCGAAACAGATCGGAACAGGGCATTCACGCCAAGGATTACCACCACCAACAGCACCACCAGCGCCACCGCCACCATTACCACCACCACTAGCACCACCAAAAGCAGGACCACCATCACCAAATGCTGCAAATACCGCATGAAATCGATGCAGACAAGAAAGTGGGAAAAAAAATCCCCGGAACGCCACCACAACACCACAACACCACAACACCACATCGACACCGCGACAACAGCACCACAACACCATTACAACACCACTACAACATGACCACAACACCAGTAGAACACCACAACAACACGACCGCAACACCGCCACAACACCAGCGCCACTATATACCAAGAATCACTACCTTCAACAAGCCCGTCGTTGGCGGCCCAGTGCCAATAGCCAAACTACTATTAAAAGCTAGTACTGTAGTAGCAAGACTACTAGTAGAGTAGTAGTACAGTAGTAGTAGACTAGTAGTAGACTAGTAGAGTAGTACTAGTAGACGAGACGTAGACTAGTAGTAGACTAGTAGTATAGCAGTAGACTAGTCCAAGACCCACGGTCGAAAGCGCCACGGCACCAAGACAATGTCCTACCGCCACACCACCGCCCCAGCATCAAAACCCCACCACCACACCACCACAACACCACATCCACACCACGACAACACCACCACCACACCATTACAACACCACCACACCACCACCACCGCACCATTGCAACACCACCACAACACCACCACAACACCACCACAACACCACCACAACACCACCA
>VSDK01008529.1:106000-146601 GCA_009767595.1 Symbiodinium kawagutii
AACAAAAAAGCAACCTTCAATAACCGGGTTGTCGTTGGTTTGGTGGCTGGGTGCCTTGCTTGATTACTCCCTTGTTTTGTTGCCTTCCTGTTTGTTGTTACAGAGCACTAGTTCGTATAAAATGCCAGGACTACATGACATGAATCGACACCAAATGATACTAAATGACCCTAATGAATTACGAATGGTCCTTCATCATCCCCAATAAACGTAATTCCCGCTAACCAGCACTAAATGGCAACAGTTGGTAGTCAATGGCCCGAATTCGCACTCAGCAGCAGTAGTTGTTATTCAGTCACACTTAAGGGGCATTTAACCAAAAACATTGATACTAATGAGTCATGACACTACACAAGCATATATAGTTATAGTTGACAATAAATTACACGAATTAACACTTAATGAAAGTAATTGTTATAAATGGGCTAGGAGTCAGAAAAAACAGGGTAGGGGGTCAAAAAAAGAAGGTGGGGAGGTTAAGAAAACAAGGTGGGGGGTCAGAAAAACAGGGTGCCCTTTGTCTTGGTGCGTTTTGTGTTGGTAGGTATTGATTCGCTGTGTTTTATCCTGGTACTGTACTTTTTATTGTCGTACATTTTGCTTTGCCGAATAGAGAAGCAATGGCCAATGTTAGAAAAATAGGGCTCAGACGCCCAATGTCAAAAAAACAGGGCTCCCAAGACCCAATGTTAGAAAAGCAGGATCCAATGTTAGAAAAGCAGGATCCACTGTTAATTAAAAGGGCCGCTGTCAGAAAAAAAGGTTCCAATGTTGAAAAAAAGGGGTTCCCAAAACAATGGTTAATAGTGGGGGAACCAGGGGTACGGGGTTTTGACCCACAGCCATGATGCTAAATCTCAGTGGGTAATTGCTCTCTGTTGATAAGCGCAATCAACTGATCTAGTTGGTCGAGACAGCGAATCAACCGTGGAGCGGCTACAACTCATGGCTGATAAGGGATAGTTTAGGGTTGATGATGCAGAATGAAATTAAGGTTGATAGCTGATAGTAAATGAATGGTTGATTGTGGTTATCCAATGATTGATTGCTAATTAAGAATTGCCTAATGCTTGATGATGATGGGTAAGTGCTCATGATGGTTGATGATGGCTAGTCAGGAGTGATTGCTGGGATGACAATTAGTTCATGATCAATCGTAAAGAATCATGGCATTCTTGTGTATGAGTATGGGGTCCATCCAAGAGCCATCATTGTACATCTTGACATACACCAGGGCAAAGCCCAGGGTTCCTGTGTTTTCTTTTGAAATGTGAATCATCCAGGTCGTCATGAGGGTTCAAACCATTGAGCAGCCCAGCCGATGCACAAATGCTCAACCAGGTCTGGGACCGTCAAAACATCCATCGGCCTCTGCACTGTGTTGATGTGCCAAGGCAATGATGTCACTCCCCCAGCCGCTAAATGATCATGATTCTCCATTATAATCAGCATTTAACATCATTTACCATTATTCATTATTAACTTAACCATCACTAACTATTGCTTGGTGGTATTTACATGTATTTACGCGAGCCATCCGATTCTTTTTTTCCCGAGAGCGTTTGAGCGAAGAGTTCTTCAGAAAAGCGGACATCAATTTACAGTACATCATCATCATCATCATCATCATCATCGTCATCATCATCATCATCATCATTATCATCATCATCATCATCATCGTCGCCATCATCATCATCATCATCATCATCCTCATCATCATCATCATCAGCATCGTCATCAGCATCGTCATGATGATGATGATGATCATCATCATCATCATCATCAGCATCGTCATCAGCATCGTCATGATGATGGTCATCATCATCAGCATCATCATCATCAGCATCATCATCATCATCATCAGCATCAACATCATTATCTTCATCATCATCATCATCATCATCATCATCATCATCCGCATCATCATCATCATCATCATCATCATCATCATCATCATCATCATCATCATCTTCTTCATCATCATCATCATCATCGTCATCGTCATCATCGTCATCATCGCCATCATCGTCATCATCGTCATCATCATCATCATCATCACCATCATCATCATCATTATCATCATCACTATTTTCACTGTCTCTCTGTCTCTCTCTCTCTTTTTCTCTTCTTTTGCTTCTCTCGTTTCTCTTTTGAAGTTTTTTGTTGGCGGTGATGATGATGATGATGAGGATGATGAAGATGATGATGATGATGATGATGATGATGATGATGATGATGAGGATGGTGGTGGTGGTGGTGGAGCGCAATGCTTCCAATATTTCTTCCTGTCCCTAGTGGTTACTGTAACCCAAGGTGAAAAGCCCTGTGAATCAGCCAGACAAATTGAATTTCCTGCCATCAGCGCCGTTCTTAGCTATGAGTTTGGGGTTCCCAACTTCTGCGTCAACTTCTTGTGCTTATCAACATTGTGCGCAGCTCCCCTTTGAACTTGAGTCCGGCAAGTTGAGCATTTCGGGCCTCGCTGTTTTCTCCAGGACACAGCCGCTCGTGTCTTCCAATTCTTTCAGAAGGCGAAGGTTGTCCTTGGAGTCGAGTGATAGAAAACATTGCGACCACTGCTTGGGAAGGATGGCCGTGGATTGGACAGTTGTTCCTTCGGAGTGGGTTTGGGGTTTGCTTGCTTGCTTGCTTGCTTGCTTGCTTGCTTGCTTGCTTCATGAAGCAGATGCTACGTCACGGCGGGGGTTGGGGTGGGGTGGTGCCTGGCTAAAGTTGTCAAACAAAACACCTGATGATTTGCGATTTTTGGAGGGTTTACCGCAACGCATCGTTGTAACCTGTGGTGAGAACAGCTGTTTTGGAAATACATAATGGGTGTCTAAATAATGCATGTATGTATCCAGGTATGATGAATGCAAGCTGTGTTTTCTGACTTTTTTGGTGAAAGTGATGACGGCGCCATTGACTCCAGGCGTGCTGAGCAACGAGGAGCTTGCGCAGCTGACTCCCGACCCTTCGGTGGAGTGGAGCCAAGCCCTCCTCCACAGCACAGCCAAGCCCTACTCCAGAGCCGAGCCCTGCTCCGGAGAGCCATCCCACTGGGATACCTCCGCGTCGAGCATGAGAGCTTCTCCACCTGGCAGCTACCCAACACTCCTACTGCCCGCGTCGGCGCTGGAGCCCGATGCCGACCATTCGCCTATGGCTCCCCCCGCCACAATGGTTCAGCCAAAGCCGGTAGTGTTCAGCGCTGCTCAGCAAGTTGAGTATCAGCGATCATGGGTGGTTTCCTGGTGGTGGTAGGGTGGTAAACCAATCGGTTGAGCATGAGTGCCCCATGATCAGAATCCAAATGGATGCCCCACTGCCGACATTTTCATGGCAATCCCCATGTATCTTCATGGCAGTTAAAACACTGAGAATAGTCATTGATGCCCGACATTGAAAATTGTCATCAAGTTATAATGCCTCACTCTGTTGCGATGATTGAGAATTGTTATAGTGCACTATGGACAGACTGTTGCAACTTGAGTGGCTTCATTGGGTCATGGCGCAAGCATTCTGCATGAAGAGTTCCTCAGGTCGAGACATTGGAGAGTTGCGCGAAGTCATTGCGGTCCGTAACTGAGGGGTAGCAGATATCACGAATGGTCAGCGCTACATAAATTCATCCCAATAAAATGTACATCAAAGTTCGCTTGCGTTTCGTGAAGTCGATGCCACGTCAAGGCAGGCTTTGGGGCAGGGTGGGGTGGGGCATGTCAACGTTCGCTTGTGCTTGTTTCATGAAGTGAAGCGTTCGCTTGCGCTTGCTTGATGATGCTACGTCATGGCAGGGGTTGGGGGAGGGGCGTGACACCGTTCCCATGCGTTTGCTTGCTTGCGTTTGCTCCATGAAGCGGATGCTACGTCAAGGCAGGGGTTGGGGCAGGGTGGGGTTGGGGCATGTCAACGTTCGCTTGTGTTTGCTTCATGAAGTGGATGCTACGTCAAGGCAGGGGTTGGGGCTGGGTGTTAGCGTTCGCTTGCGCTTGGTTCATGCGCCCTCTTCATGATGCTACGGCAGGGCAGGGGTTGGGGGTGGGGCATGTCAACGTTCGCTTGCGTTCATTGCTTGCATCTGGTTCATGAAGCAGATGCTACGTCAAGTGGCATGTCCAGGCTCTCATGAAGCGGATGCTATTCCAAGGCAGGGGTTGGGGTGAAGTGGGGCGGGGCGCGTTAGAGTTTGCCTACCCTTGATTCATGAAATCGATGCTGGGCGGAGCAGGGGGGTGGGATGTTAAGGCTGGCTTCCTGAGGTTAATGCCCCGTGGACCGCAGGGGGTGGGGTGGTCACGTTCACTTGCATTTGCGTCCTCCGGCTGGTGCTACGTGGGCCACGCGGGGTAGGGTGTTCACGTTTATTTGCTTTTGCTTCCTCGCGTTGATGCTACGTGGTTCGGGTGAGGGAGGAATTATTTCATTTTACGTATACCCCAACCGGTCTCAGGTCAGATGCTCAGAGACATCGCGTTTTTACCACTTGGCTGCATTGATGTCAGTGTGGCGGGGCATTCAATTTGATGGAAAATGCAGTACAGTTTGGGTGAGCTTGGGTTGCTTGCAAGATCTTATAGATTTCGTGAAACAGGTGCGAGCTGCCCGCAAACAATTCGCAGTGTGTCTGTGGATTCCAGGCAAGACATAAGCATGTTGTTGATCATTCCCCAGGTGTTTCTTGTTTGTTTTTTGCTCATGAATTGTCTTGTTGCCAAACATACAAAAATAGATTGATTGACAAATGCGGAGGATAGAAGTATACATGATATGAATTCTGTTGTTGCAGCACTGATGTATGTGCACTTTGATAAAAACCTATTTTCGTACAACTGTAAAGAAATATATACGCATATATTTTAACTTGTAGACGTTGACAAAAATATGGAGGAAATGGCAAAAATATGGAGGAAATGTCCAGATGTATATGAATAGATTTATTTGGTTTTTCGTGTATACATATGTTCGTAAGTAGAATGAAAAGAAAATGGACCGCGGTAAAAAAATCATTCCACAAGATCTCAAAAGTCGAGGTGACGAAGTCAAGAGCCCTCGACTGTGGGAACGCGTGTGCCAGTTCCTGCGCAGACACAACGACTGCCGGTGAGAAGTGTGGTCGCTGCAAAACAAATTTTCGGGACGCTTGTGTTTGTTCAAGCAAATGTGAAATTCAAGCAAAATTGACAGAATGTTGTTTATCCTAATCATTTTGCTTTGCGTCCGCCGAAAAAACCCCAAGTACTCCAAAGGCGCGTTGCCTTGTTTTTGTAATAGTTTGTGGTGCTTTGTGGTGCGTTGCGTTGCCTTGTAGTACATTATTGTGCTGGTGCGGTTTTGAGCCGGTGCGTTTTTGCGCTGGTGCGTTTTGATGCTGGTAGGGTTTTCGCGTTGGCGCGTTTCTGGGCTGGTTTCTTTGTTAGTCCTGTCGGTTCGTTGCTACGTTTTTTGTGCTGATGCGTTTTTACGATGGTAGGTTTGTGCGTTTTTTTTCTTCGCTGGAGCCTTTTTTCTTTTGCTAGTACGTTTTCAAATGTTGAATTGCCTGTCAAAAATGTTTAAAATTTGGCTGTTCGGCGGTGTTTTTGGAAGATTAGACCTGCAAAGGTTGCGCGATGGTTTGACGAAACGCATGTTTGCAAGTCAAAGCCATCAAAATTTGTGGGTTTAGCGCAAATTTTTGATGTTTCAGCGGGAACAAAACATCACCACCTCTCATCATTATCATCATCATCATCAGCATCATCATCAGCAGCATCATCATCATCATCAGCATCATCATCAGCGGCATTATCATCATCATCACCAGCATCATCCTCAACATCATCATCGTCATCATCAGCAGCATCACCATCAGCATCATCATCAACATCATCATCGCCATCAGCATCATCACCATCATCGTCAGCAGCATCATCAGCATCATCATGATGATGATGATCATCATCATCCTCAAAATCAAAACCAACATTATCATGATGTGTTTCATGATTACCATTATCCGTTGATGTTGTCGGTCATTTTCCTTGTCGACCGCAAGGCCCTGCCATTGGTGGGTGTCAGTCGTGCAAACCTTGTCATGCACGTTTCCTTCAATCAGCGTAGCTTTCGCGGCAAAAATTAGCAATCTCGAATTACATCGCCGATCAGATGCCTCTATGAACCATTTTTACCCATAACTAATCGTATTGAATTAGCCACCAATGACCTATCATTCACGAGTACTACGACGTATTTTTTCTGACGTAGGGCTGATGTTGAAGACCGGTGGGAAATTCCAAGGAACGCACACCGCCCTTTGCCCTTATTATAGCCGCAGTGAGCGGGTAAGATGTGTTGATTCGCTAGGTTCCTTCAAATTACATCTTCACCATCATCCCCTTCACCATCTCCATCTGCATCATCATCGTGTTCACCGTTTGCTTCATCACCATTTTAATCATCAATTTCACGTTCATCTTTCTTTTCATCGTCCACACCTTCATCATCTTCCCTTTTCTTGTCCCATGTGTTGTTTTTCTTTTTCGCTCTCTGTTTCTGTTTTTCTCAATTTCTCTCTCTCACTCTCCCACTCTTTGTCTTTGTTTCTCCTCTATGTTTTCTGTCTAGCTTCTGGTCGATTCCCTCATTTTTCTCGTATGTTCTCTCCTCCTTTTTGTTTTCTTCCATGTTTTTTTCCTCTCAGCTGTTTTTCACATCTTTCCATCTCATCGATCACGGACAACATGGAATGGTACAATCAATATGCAGCAACCTTGACCAACACCCCTGCCTATGCGTATGTTTGCTCTCGGGCCATTGTCCGCCTAGTTGTGCACATCCACATTTGTTTGTTTGTTTCACGGGTCAAGGCCACCGCCTCGAATTAGAGAATGAAAAACTGGTGTTTGAAATTTGGGCGATCTATTGTCAACAATCGACCGTTCCTCCTGGATTCCGCACGATTCACCTTTCAACTCATCAGCAACCCATGCATTCACATTTATCAACCAGAAAAATTCAGCAAACATGAATCACCATTAACCATCATTATCGACCATGTGCCAACCATGATGCGCCGATGAACTAACCATGAATGTTGATGACATGACAGTCATTTAACCGTCACCCACCGCTGGTAACCTCATGAACCATCGCGACCACAGCTCCCTCGAATCCATGGATTCCCATGGCCCACCGAGGATACTCCGAGGCCATGGGAGACATGGCCGGGAAGGCGGGGAAGATCATTGAACCTCTGTCATTGCTGAATTTGTTTGCTGCTTGGTTGGTCGATTGATTGGTTGGGTGGTTAATTGGTTGATGGGTAATTTGTGACAAACGGAAAAAAATATAGCCGACAACGCGAGTAGCTTTTTTAGTTTACTTAGCGACAATGTTCATTGGCCGGTTAGCTCGTTGGTTGCTTGATTGGTCGGAGTCTTTTTCCCCCTTCTTCCAACAAAATCTCATCCACAGATTGTGGTGTAGCTCTTTAGAGCAACGTTTCGTTTTTGGCTGTCGAGGAAATCAGATGTCCTGCATGGATATGGCGTACGGCCTTGCTGGGGACAGCTGTGATCTCCCTTGGTGCACCTCTTGGCACCAGCGACTCCACGCGAACGCCAGGCGTTGCAGGCGGTGATGCCGCCGGTGAGCGAGTGCTGCGCGGCACGCGAGGTGAGAACGGGGTGGGGTGAAATGTGAGACATTGGCTTGATGAATTGGAACCCAGGTGGATGGTTCCCAGCAGTTACAGTAAGCATCATTTAGCCCATCACTTAGTCATCAATCAAGCTTCAATTGACCATTGTAAAAAAGCATTCTTCACCATCATTGACCAACCACCAGCAAAAAGTCACATGCACCAGCCGCAGGATGCGCGTGCTGCCAAAGGACCATTCCTATTGCCAAAGGGTGCGAGGGGACAATGGCACCAAGCTCAGGAGCAGGGAGTTGAATGCAGTGGTACAACAGAATCGGCCGCTGTTGCTACTACTGGGTAGGCTACAGTAACAACCAACTGAACTGTTCCAACTCTTCCAAGTGTTTCGACCATAAAAGCACAACTACTTTGAATTCCCTACTTTGGTTGGAACAAGTGGGTAGTGGTGGTTACTCTTGTTGCAAGTCGTAGCAACAGAGCTAGGAGTCCAGTAGAATAGTCGGTCCACCAACAAGACTACATAGCGCCTTAAGACTGAGCACACCATTTACACTCACCAAGATAAAACCGTAACCTCCTCCCCCTTGAAATGGAAATGATCTTTCAGCATGATAGAGGCTATCTCAGTGGTAGGCCCCCACTTCCACATTCAAGATCACACCCGGGTCATTGGCCATCATTTGATTGGTTGCTGTGCAATCCCATTACATTGATATGATGGTTTTGCCATGTAAACGTGATTGATTGCATTTGGCGATGAATCAGTGCTGGTCGTATCCCTGTTGATCATGATCATGGGCATGCGCTATTGAACCAGCATTAGGATTGCAACCAAGAAGTACAGTGAATGTACCACGTTGGAACGCTTGCCAGTGAATCCAGGTGTTTGAAGAGAGCCTGTTAGGGGTCATTCGTTACCCTGGTGCAACCACTAGCAAATAACCATCAATTAGTAATCACCATTGGTATCCATTGGTTTTGGCCAACCATTGAGCTTCAGCACTTCCAAGTCACTAATCATGGTTGGAACCAAATTTATCGCCATTATGGGCAGCTACCGTCGTGCTGGTTTTGTCATGGTTGCTGCAATTGTATGAGAAACCCAGCACCAAAAATGATGCGACAAAACTTCTCAGGTCCGACTCCGGGTCGCTCATAGCCTCTCAGGCTGGGGCGAAGGGTGCTGATAGTCCGCAAGAAGCATCAATTTTGTGTTCTTCTTTCGTCTTCAACATCCTGTCCTGTCCAGTTTTGCCTTCAATGGTAGATCCAGAGTTCAAGGGCAACAGGAGCAAAAGAAAACAGCAAAGCAACATTGCGCGCACACACACACACAATGTGTGCTTGTTGCTTTATAGCACCAGCACATATTTCATTAGCATTAGTAGTACTGTTGAACGCAGGCAGCACACATTTTGCTCGGAAACGATGGTGGTGCTTGCTTGCCCCCACAGAATCATGGTTGACCATCTCCTTTTATGGAACGTCCACAGTACAAACACCCCGCACACATTGATCGGTCTGCTGATTGTTGATGGTCAACGATGAACGGTGCTCCCTGTTGATCTTTGCCTAGCCACTAGTATCGGTACTGGAAGAGTCAGCAAAGGCACAACGCGTATTTGCCATTTTGACCATCATTCACCACTATCACTGTAGCCATCACTTAATGATGGTGATTGATGATGATTTTTATTGGATTTGATGATTTAGCATTCATTCATGATGGATACTAGTTCACAGCTACGATTCTCATTGAAATCGTCATGTTTGATCGACCATAACGCGTCATTCATGAATTGAACGAACCATCACTTGTTGATTAACAAACGAATCAACCATAAATTGTTATGACTTGATCAGCAATTCATGCTTGTTATCATTAGCCATTAATCACAAGCTATTGATCTTCAGAGATTAATTAATCAACAGTAGTATTAATGTGTCATCAATCATTAGCCATTCATGGTTGACCAGCGATCATTGTTGACCAGTGCTAGCCCTCCAGGAAGGAAGGCCCAAAGCGGTGCCCAAGGCACACGGTCGTTGCAAGCGTCAACTCGTTTGCGAAAGCACCTGTGGATCAACGGTTGATTCATGGTTGATAGATGGTTGATTGATGGTCAATGATGGTCCATTGATGGTTAGTTCATGGTTCATGATGGTCGACATGGTTGGTAGATAGTTGATGGTGTTTGGTTTCATGATTGATAGATGTTAGATGTAGCTGATCGAGGGTTGAATCGCTCAAAGGAATAATAATCAACGGTCAATGCCGTGGTGCAACTGCCCTCTCGTCAAAGCATGGTGAATGATGAATCATCAATGGACCATCATTGAGAAGTAATCACCTCTATTACTCACTATGAATCATTAAATATAAAATCATTAATCATCATTCAACCATCCGAAATGATTGGTTTCATTGATTTACCATGCCTGATGATGAACAGTTATTCATAATGCTTGACAACGCCAGCAACCATCAAAACAGCATCTACCGGGAACATGATGATCAACCATTTGTGAAAACAATTCTTGAAAGCTGCCAGCCCAGAAATGTGAACAGCCTCTTGGCACGCCTGGGTCCCGTGGCTATAGCCCTACCAGAGATTTCCCTAAACGAATTGGCGATCGGCTGCTGGGTGCTGCGCGACTATTCTTGTTATCATGTTGACATTGTGACAGTCCCCATGATATGTTGACAAAGCACTGGCCATATGATTGCAAACTGATCAAACAAATATCCGGATCAAAACATATTGTTAGGATCAACAAAATACTCTCCTTGAAATGAACAGGAACATGAGGAAAATGAAAAAAAGAAAGGAACAGGGAATGGAACATGTTTTCTTTTTGTGATCCTACTATAATAATCAATAATATGTATATATAGTGTTTTTTTGATCCTAATGGAAATGGAAGGACACTAGAAAAGGCAGGAAGGAAGGAAGGAAGGAAGGAAGAAAGGGTGCGGGGAAGTCTGAGGCAGGGTTGGGGTGATTTGGTTTTGGTATGTTTTGGGATGTTGATACATCGTGACTGCGCCTTTCCTTGGGTAAGTGAGTTTATGAAGCAATGTCCCCTGGCAACTGTCATCGTATCGTATTGCTGGCAAGGTTTAAGCACGTGGGGATGTCCAGCCAGAGGTTGGCCAAAGTTTGCTTGTTTCCCATGGTGCCGAATGAACGGTGAAGTGGATTGAAGTTCTTGGTACTGGCGGAATCCGCAATCCTTGGGACCGGCGGAAGCCTCAAAGGTGACAGCGCAATTGCAAACGCGCGCAGCATATCTCCAAAGAGAATTGGAGAGATTGCAGGCAGAGGCGTGTGAATCGATGACAGTTGATGACAGTTCAATCGATGACAGCCCTTTCGAAGTGGCATGGTAGCGATGCCACGCGTTGCCGGGGAATGCAGATGTCTCGGAACAGGCCGAATTGGCTGGTATGAAGGCGGGGAAGGCAAGGTGCTAAAGACTCGTTTTCCGTCCCTGTGCCATGGGCCCCTGTGCCATGGTGACCCGTTTTTTCCTTCACCGAGGTGTCTTCCCTTGGCTATAGTGAAGCCTTGAGCGCCGTCTACACCTTGGAGCTTGCAGTGTTTGCTTGTTGAGATCATTGGAGACCAGATCTCATAGCATTTCTCGAGGCCAGGCCCAAGATAACCCATGCGCAGCTATCATGGCAGCACTGTAACCATTTCCAAACCATATTTTCACAGCCAAGACCACAATTGTGGGGGCTCCATTTGAGTCTCAACGTGCTTGTTTGAGTTCCACGATTCCATGGCCCTTCACTGTGAGTTGTGTCGCAGTAGAGCTGCGCCTGGTGCAGCTAAGGTGACAACAAGATTGTGCAATCTCAGCAATGTTGTCTCCAAAGAGCAGCGAACCAAGGAACGGAGGCTGCGCTGAGGCTGCGCCGATGGGCCAGCCGCTGGATCCGCTGGACCAGCATATGACCTGGCCGCGGCAGATCAATGCCACAACTCATGCAGGCCAAGCTGGCCAAAGCAGCTGCAGATGCTTGGCTGTGCTGGACAGGCAAGGGTCTTTGTGAAAGTGAAATGGCCATGAACGTGAATATGGGAACTGAAGATGAGTGATCCAAATTGACCTATTATTTTGCACAGTTTTATTTGTTGGGATCCGTCTTGTAAGACGGCAAGGCATCGAAATAATACATGAGAATCACACTTTGGAGGGGATTTTGTCCGTCGTTAGAATTTGAATTGAAATGATTGATTATGCGTGAGTGTATTTAGATATGTATTTTAAATTCTATATTTTTCTGTGTTTGCTTTAGTGGCCAGCGCGCGCGATTCCCCAATTCTTGACGAAGCGCCAGCCAGCAGTGTGACTGTGGGGCTCAAGCCTGTCAATGTGACGGTGTGTGGAGCCTTCGCTCAAAAAGAGCCGGCGCCATTGGACGCGCGATTTGCAATCTTGTGCTTCATCCCAGAGCTTCAGCTCTGACGACCCATGATGTGAGATCCATATTTCAGAAGCCGCCAGTTTACGCAAATAGCTTGCGATTAATTTTCGAGTGCAGGGGAAAATACGATCTAGCGCATTCTGAATTTGGTCGGAGTATACATGGAAGTACCTTCCTTGTAGCGCGTTGTAGTGTGTTGCAGTACCTTGTAATACCTTGTAGTATGTTGTAGTAGGTTCTGGTGTTGTCTTGATGTCCTGCTGATGCTGTGCTGAATACGTTGTTTTTGCGACGTAGTATGCTGTGTTGGCACCTTTGCTGCGCTTTTGGTTTTCTGAGTTGGTAATTTTGTTGTGCTGGTGCGTTTGCTTTGCTGGTGTGTGTGTTGTGCTTGTGCGTTTGCCGTGCTGGTGCGTTTGCTGTGCTCGTTCGTTTGCTGCGCTGGTGCGTTTGCTGTGCTGATGCTTTTATTGTGCTGGTGGTTTTCAGGTGTTGGCGATTCTGTTGCGCTGTTGATTTTCTGAGTTGGTGATTTTGTTGTGCTGGCGCGCGTGCTTTGTTAGTGCGTTTGCTGTGCTGGTGTTTTTTGCTGTGTTCGTGATGTTGCTGTGTGGCACGTTTTTGCCCTGGTTTATGTACTACGTTTTTGTGTAGAACGTTTTTTGCGTGGAATGTTTTTTTGTAATTAGGGTGCGCTTGCGTGCTGTCATGTTTTTGCGTGGTATTTAATGTTTGGCTGGCACGCTTTTGCGCGGTGTGTTTTTGCGTGGTGCGTTTTTGTGTGGCGCGTTTTTTGGGGTACGTGCTGTTTGCGCGGTATGTTCTAGTGGGGCGACTGGCCCCAGGGCGAAGGCCAGTCAGCTCAAAGCCTCCGCCCCCATTGCCACCATGGAGAGGAGATTATTAGAGATTTTTGAAGCCATCCCAAAGCGATTGGAGATGAATTTGGCGATATGATGATAATCCTGCTTACTTGCAACTGCGCTTTGCCTGATACACCCTACTAGTTGCAAGCTAACTTAGCCATCAGTTGTGGGCTCCAGCTAATGCGGGGGACGGCGCGTGGAAAGTTTTCACATGCAAAAGAATTTTGTGGCTTTTGATTGGATGTATTGCAGAGGCGCTGGCCAGCATCCTGGATGATAGATCAAATCGAGGTTCGCGCATGTTGGTATGAGACGATGCGGTGCTTGTGACAGCGTTGATTCCAAGTAAAGGGAAGCAGACCGACATCAGTGAAGAGGGGGCTTTTTTGAGGCCTTGTATCAACACTTCTGTTCATGTGGTGAGGGCGCTCCCCTTTGCGTTCGTGGCTGTGCTTTGGTTGTACGGCCTGCAGCCGGCCTGCTGTCAACCCAGCTCAAGAAACCAGCCCAGCGAACGAGGCAGACATTACGCTTGAAAAACTATTTTTCAATCATTTGGGGGCCGTGAAAGCCCATGGTGCGAGGTTAATTTTCGCAGATGATTCACCAGATTCGGGATTAGTGATTGGTAGCTCGCCGGGCCTCATTGAATAGACTAGCTATTCTTTTGCAGTGTGGCGTTTGTTAGCTCAAGTGTTTGTTACTGAAAATTGTCTATTTTCTTTAGTCTTCAGATATTGGTTTCGGCATAGGGTAGGAGTTTCCAGTTTGCAGAGCGCTGCCAAGTGTTTGGGCATTTGAGATGTTAGTTTGACCTTGTGATTTGTCAGGCATGATTTGAGTAAACTTTTGTGGTTTGATGTGTGATGGTGGCAAATGTCAGGGATTATTATTCTTCAATCTGGTTGTGTAACGTCTGTGACATCACATGTCAGGTCCACGGATTTTTTCCTGTTTTTTTTCCCGCGTTTTTGGGCACTAACCTACAGGATTGCTTTGGGTGAACCATTATGGCTTCGTGGATGGGTGGATGTAGCTGATGAAAGGATGACTCACAGGAACAGCATTCAACCGTCAATGCGATTGTGCAACTGCCATCTTGACAAAACCGTGATCAGCTATCAATCGACCATCATTGAGAAGTAACCACCGCCATTGCTAACCATTAATCCTTTCATTGAACCATGAAGTTCTATGTTTATTTATTTGTTTAAAATGAAAATTTTTGTTTACCATCACTCAACCATTTTGAACGATTCGCTGATCCATTGGCTAAACGTTCCTGATGGTTCACAAGTATTAATCACGTTTGAAAACACCAACGTCACCCATCACCACCAACAGCTAACATGACCATCAACCATGTGTGTAAACAGTTCGCAGCTGCCAACCAGCACTAGCATGGTTAGCAACCATAAGTATTCAATCTCGACTGCTAGTAAGCATGAGCATCTTTGAGCCATCAACCCATCAACGTTGATTTTTCACAAAGTATCATCAACCAACCTTAAACAATCATTAGCCAACCGTCGTTACTTTTAACCAATCGTCATTACCCAACCATTCACCACCCTGAGCCCCCACCTTCGGCAAACTGCTCAATTACTTCCCCGCAGATGGAACCCTTGCACTTCGAAGACCACACCGTCGTGAAACCACGGGCGCGTTTGAAGTTCCCGTCGCCACGAGGCGATCGTTGGTAGCTGGAAGTATGACAGAAATTCGTTGTCAACACGAATTCCCTCAATAAAAAATTATTGACCTATTTTTAGTTGTCCTTTTGTTTAGTTAGCGAGTGCTATATCCAAATTAGTTTGTTATAAACTGACTATTGAACCAACTAAATGGTTGTATAGGAAATGCCCTCAACGAATTGCGAATCATTTCTTGCAAATAGTTCGTTCAAGTCATCATGTTACTTTTGAAATGCTGGATGTATGGGCCCGCACTTCTCGCTCCAAGTAGCAGTACGTGATATTCATCAGCAATAGTTTATTGGTTGGTCCCTTGATTGGTTCTCAAGAGCCACTATGGATACATACAGATTCACACATGCACACACACACACACATACACACACGCACACCTGCACGATTGGTTTGTTGCAAGTGATGTATAGGCATACAAACAACCATCAGCGACGCCAGTCCCTGATTCATGTCCATTTTCCCTAGCGGCCCCGAGATCATGACTGCGACAGTTCCAGGGATTCGTTCAGGTCAGTGTCCAGTTACACCGGTTTCCATTCCGTACGATAGGGGATTCATAAATCCATACATCCATTCACGCCTCTGATTTATGGCAAAAATATGGAGGTTGTTTACTCATAGCTGCATCTCCCGATTTGTTGGTTAAGCCCTGTAATTTTGGTTCCCCGCAAGTGTGGAGCACAAACGAAACCATCCCCGCAACCGCGCAGGTTGAGGACAGCTGCTGACTGCGCAACGGGCGGAAATGATGCAGGAAAAGGATCAACAGGAGGTGGAGCTTGATATATATAGCCATTTCCATGACCTTGATGAGCCTTGATGCTTGACACCAACAGGTGACTGGGATAACCAAATTGTTATCATTATGGTGATGTAGAACGACTACTGTGGTGACAATCTGTGACTAGGATATGTTTGTCTCAATCTCAGAATGGCATGCACATGACGACGGTTTACCCACCACAGTGATAACTGATAACTCCACCAATTCGTGTCATGTGGTATAGACGGCTGAAGATTTTCAGATTAAGCTACAACACGATGTGGAGTAGTTATGGACAAACTCTGACCGAGATTCTGGCCGACCAGATTCTAATCTTAGCGCTATAGACACCATTGAAAGCAACTGTATATCATTGGCCGGTTGCAATGCAGTCGTTTGCTCAGTTTGTTTTGCTGAGTTGATACTGGAGGCTGTCATTACCCAATGCATTCAGAAGACCAAGCATCATTTGATGGAACGATTCATTTTGCAGGTGAGTGATCATCATCAATCATGATCAATCACTTGCAGTTGCATCAACATGACTGGCCATCATCAGTCATCATCAATCACCTGTACCAATCTCGTCAAGTGATTGCTCTTCGTTTGTAGCCTCCCCGTCATTGCTACCCTGGCTTAAGCTTCCGTGGGCCCTGTGGGAGGGCACCAAGGGGGTCCAGGCTCATCTGGTTGGGGCGGGGAAGATTGAGGTTGATGAGCAAGAGTACAGGGGATACGTGGGGATACAGCCTGTGGAGAGGGAATTCACAGCAAAGAGCTTTTTTGTTGGATGTTGGTTGGAAGTACAGCAGAGATGTTGAGGTTGGCTAATTCCACCATACACACTGATTGTCGTGGTGGTGTCCCACAATCACCATCCTTGACATCGCGAAAACCCTTGCGCTGAACCCCAAGCTGTAAAGGAAAAACTCCGGGGCTATAGAAACCTCGGAGGGTTCAGCCTGGTTGGAGCTGAAGGTGGACGGTTGTTTGAATCGGAAATTTTGAGGAACAAAACCATCAAGTCACTCAACAAACAAGCACGCCGCCACGCATATGAACTTTGTGGATGGCAGTTGGATACACGGGAAGCTGCCATGGTGACTCTGTGGATGGTACCATTGATCATCCTAGCTTGGACTGCTAACCTTTGGTGAACACAATGATTAGCTACATCCTGGTTGCGACCCAAGGTGTTTGTTGCGGTTCTGTTTGAGTTATCAGTGGCGGCTATGCGCCATGATAGGGAAATTATCAGAACACATAGATCCTTGGCAATCCATTCCGGACATGGCCCACACCTGGGGTAGAGGTGCCCAAAGAGCTTGTCATGCTCCACCACCGCCACAAGCCAACACATGTTTATATCGTTTATATGATATAGTTGATGATGTTGATAAACTATGTTTTCCCTTGTTTTTCCATATCCAGCTTGTGTTGCTTGCCAGAGAATCCTTAGCCTTGCCCTGGTAATAAACGGGGGAGGGGTGTACTTCCATATAGCTCATTTGTTATATTGGTTCAAAATGGATCGTTGCACACCATAAACGACTATCAACGATTTTGAGCCATAAACCAGCATCAACCACAAGCCTTACGAGTCGCATCACTAGCTGATAAACCTCGGGTTTTGACCCCAGCGAATCAAAGCTTTATCGCCATGACCCCCTGTCCTGTGAGGCGCATGGCGCTA
Organism: Symbiodinium kawagutii; assembly: GCA_009767595.1. NCBI lineage: Eukaryota > Dinophyceae > Suessiales > Symbiodiniaceae > Symbiodinium > Symbiodinium kawagutii. The sequence goes on from VSDK01008529.1 coordinate 123,109, forward strand.
CGGTTCTGCTACGCTAGGTTTGCGAGGCCGGGAAAACCACGGGGTGATGGATCTGGTTTTATAGGGGGAAGCCATGGGATTTTCGATGGTTAACTCTGGTTACTACTGGTTTGATATAGAGTTTATAAGTTATAACTACTCATAACCATTGATAGCTGATAGCCCTTCAATAGACGCTGCTGACATAACCAACAATGGACAACCAGTGTACGTTGATGAATGTGTACTGGAGTCAAATGATCAACAGTAGGGAACCGGTGTGAGAACTGATTTGTGACGAGGATGGTCAACAGTGGCCCGTAGCCAACCAGCAATGACAGTGGTCAATAGCCAACCAAGATATAGCTTCTGATTACATGTGGGGATGATCTTCAACCACTTGGCAGATTACAAGAGGGTGAGCGTTCACTGAACACAACGATTGATATGACAGTCCAGAGTACAATCGCAAAGCGCACAAACTATTGAAATCTAAGAATTGATGATAATTGATATCTATTGATATCTACTGATAAGTATGTCAAACAAATTCTAGGAATTGATGATTCACAGCTGTAAGTTCTTGATAGAAAGAAGCTATGGATATCGTAGAGTATCAATGCATACCAGTACTTGGGATGTACTCACAAATGATAAGGTCACCGGAGCAAGTTCAGTTCATGATTCTACTTGTGCATTGTGCCACCCAGTACTGCTTGTCAATGGAAGACATCAGACACGTCTGTGTGTTTCTGCAACCCCCGTGTTGATACGGCAAAGATCATGATAGAACTGCCATCAGAATGCTGGTGAGAACAGTAATACCAGAAGCAGTGCCAGTAGCAAAATGTTCATCGTTTGATTGATTTCGGCTGCTTGTTTTTTACACTTCGTTCACCTCTTTGACCATGATGGATGCACTTAGGTAGATTGACATGGAGGGTATTTGGTGCCTCCAGTTTCTTGCATATGAACTTGCCTACTGTATGTATCTTCGACTTGGCTCCCCACTTAGAGTTTCCACAAGTTATGGAGTTTTTCCAGACTATGAGGGTGTTGGGAAGTAGCATTGGTTGTCTTAACGGCATGTTTGCTAGCCAGGCATATGGGTTGATCAATTGTTCCCAGTTAGGAGGTGTTTCCATTTGTTTTTTCCATGCTACATCTTCCTGGTCCTAATCATCATGGCTTGCAGATGGTGGTGAAACATGGTGAGACCATCGCATCAGCCGGCGCCACAGGTGTCGAAACAGCCATTTGTCGGCCTGGTCCAGAAATGTGAATTGCCCCTTGGCATAGTACCCCTGGGTCATCGGCGCCCAAGATCTCCCACCGCGATCGGCTGCTGGGTGCTTCACAACTAAGTGCATGAGAAGTTAAGCTGATCAGCAAGCTGGGGGATACCAACTATGATCTCTGGGGATACCCGCAATAGGGGGGTATGCTGATGAAGCTGGGGAATATGCTCTTTGATAGTAGGGGATATGAGTGGCTTTGTGCTTCAATGGTGTTCCCCCGCCAAAGCCAGGTGTTTGGGATGTAATCTCACGTTAAGATCCTTACTATCAACCAACCAGGGGTAACTAACCACTATTTGTCAGCAAACAACCAAATGGAAGTTATCTAATGGTGCTACCTACTACCAGTACCATTGGCATCGTTTGCATCACGGACAGCACGTGATTATTTATTGCAACAGTCATCATGTTGAAATTTTGATGTGATATGTGTCTATGTATTGTTTTCTGCGCTTGTGTTTTTCGACGTCTTGCCGAACACCCGGAAAGACAATTACGTCACAGCTGTGCTTAGGACTGAACAACCGTTTCGGAAAAAGGGAAGACATAATTCATGCGCTATCTGGGTGTATGATGGTGTATGCAACCGCAATCTAGAAATGTCGCCCCGAGAGGAAGGCCAGCGCCTGAGTCAAATTTCATAATGCACCAGGTCACCCTGCAAAGGAGCAAGAGCATATCAGTACTTAGCAAAAAAGTTGGATTGCATGTGCATCCCTGATTAATATTCAGTTATTGCATATTATTAACCATGGTTGTTGTACGGATTGCAAGCAGCACAGCCCACCAGACAAGGCTATTCATCATGGTTGCATCATTTACATCCCACGTTTTTGGGCCATGAACATAGTCACAATGATTCAAAGCTATCCATCATCCGTCTCACCATCATGGCTTGGTTACCATTCAGCTGCGTACTGCTGGCGCCACGGCCTTCGAACCCAGTCCAGCTGCACCGCGGCATTGCCTCGGCCACGCTAAGAGCTGCGGAGACCAGGCGAGCCAGGAGATCGTTGGCTAGCTATGGTGGATGGGACTGATGAACCATCATAGTGAACCAGCACGGTTACTTTTTCAAAGGTGAACGGGAGAGTCTTAGAGATATCTTGGCCATGGTGGCAGCACACATGAACGATAGAGATCAACGGTCTACATGTAATAAAGAGGTGTACTCGTCATTGAATACCACAATTCAGGATGATTAGCCATCACCAATGGTAGAAAATTTTCAAAACTGGGTACAAAGCAGAAGACTTACCGTTTTTTGATATTTCAATTTTTCGCATTCGGTGTTTCATTCTCCTGGTCCAGCAGGCGCCAGGTCTAACCAGGCAGTACGAGGGGTCGATTCAGCAATCATTTCGGTTTGTGATGATGTTGAAGATACAAATTGATAGCCAAGAACTGATAGCCGTATATAAGTCATGAATGATGGCCCAGAGAAAGCAAAGGATACAAAAAGCTGTTGGTTGTCGCTCCAACGGGTGATATGCCAATCACTAGCCGGCGTATAAGCAGGGCCATTTAAGCAACTCCCTGGAATATGACCAGAACCGCGTCTAAGCAAATTGCACATTGTACGAGCGTTAAACTTTGCAATCCTTAATCATGTAATTACAAAGGAACTGATTAAGAGGGACTTAATCAAGTAATGGGCATCCCCTTGGTATTGCTTAAAGATCACAAGGCACTGCGCAACTTTAGCAATGCCAAGGGGCGTCTTGTCATCTAACTTGGCACCACAACTTGGCGACCTGGTGACCGATGGTTTTTCATGGTTGACAATGGCTCAGCTGGTCATTGCTCGTTATCAACCATGACTATCCAGGCATCATTGAACCCTTATTGTGAATCATGATTATTATGATGTTTTTTTTGAGTTGTTACTGTGATGTGTTATTATCATTAGTTATTATGATTACTATGGTTGTTCATTGTTTTTATTTGTCGTCTATGTTGTCTTGGTAATTTTCAGCTGCTATCTATAGTCATCCAACATCAGCGATCATCGAATCTTTGTGAACAATCCCTCGAGACAGTGATTTCATGACGTCTAAAACTGTTGATTGTTGGTTGCGAAACAATGATCAACAATGGTGACTGTCATGAATGATTTGCTAAATCATGATTAAGAATCCATAATAATGCTAATTGTCAATGATTGATTCATTGCTAGTTGTTAAACATCAGTTGTAATTCCCATGCCTGGAAACCTAGTTGAAACCCTTATTTTGGCAGCTTTGACCCATACAATTAGGAGCTTGAGCTTCTAACAATGGTCATTTGGGCTCCAGGTGGATCATCGTCAATTCTACCATTGTTAACATCATTAATCACTCAATTATTGAGTAACAATAGTTCACTTTCTTATTTCACTATTACTTAAATTGTTCAATAATCGACCATTGATTTACGATGGTTCAGTTCATCGTTCACCAACAATAGTTAGTGATCACTAACTATGGTTAGTTCACTACTGATAGATGATGGAATTGTTATCATGGTCAATTCCACCATGGTTCACTGCTTGGCGACTTGGCCGCCTGCCGTTGGTTGCGCCAGGCCGCAGAATGGCTGGGCGGAGCAGCGCATGGGGTGCCTTGGACGGCTATCGGCAGGACGAGCAACAACCTGCGGATGATGGTGAGTTGATGCTAAAAACGATCGTGAGATGGATGATTTAATGGTTGTTTCTTGGTTGTTTAATGGTTAATGGTTGGATCAATGATGGCTCATAGGTGGATAGAGGATGGTTGAATGGTTGGTAACGGTTCTTTAATGGTTAATTGATGGCTGATTGTTGGATCAATGATGTGAAATGATGGTTGATGCTATTAAGCAATGGTTGATAATGATTGATGCTGGTTAAGAATGTTTCAGGAGAGATAGGAGCGTTTAGCGATGGTGAGTGATGATTGGATTGTTCAATGGTGGTTCATAATGGTTGGTAACGATGAATAGCGATCCATGATGGCTAGGCTTGTCAGCAATAGATCGTCAGCATCTATAGTGTTGACACGGGCTGTTTGATGGCTTTTGATGCTGGAGATCGGGGACAATAATTGTCGTAATGCTGGATCCCGCCAAGAATGGTTCTGAGATGGTTCTCTACGGTTGATGATGTATGATGATAAGCTATAGGCACCAACGGCACCAGGGTCCTAAGATGACTGTTGATATCGTGCGATCGCTGATGATTGACTTGTCCATCGAATGAAGCCTTATTGTGGTGGTCAAATCTTTGTTGCAGCTGGAATCCCATGCCTTACCCAAGCCTTGCTTGATCCTTGTTACATCCCGAACCTTACCACAGCAGCTGTTACATCCCTCGCCACCACTGGTGGGTTGTCCCAGCCATGGCAACGGTCAACATGACGGCGCCAGTGCCATGTCTGAGGTCCTGCCTTGGTCCGGCAACAGGACACGGAGAGGCATGTTGGAAAGCCGCTGGTGGGTAGCTTGCTGGAGGTGGGTAGGTAGGTGGGTATTGGTAGGTGGGTTGGCAGGTTGTGATTTGTTGTTGCTTGCTGTTCATTTTCGTGATTTGTGATTCATGGCGATTCATGGTGATGGTGATGATGATGGTGATGATTGTTGAAAGTAAATTCTCACTGCTTTGCTGGGATATTTGGAGTAATCAGGATTCTCACGCCACTACCAGGATGGGGTGCCAATTCCTGACAGAGTCTTCGCAACTGCAACATGTTCACTTGTGTCTTCAAGAGATTTCAAACTGAGAATTGACCAGCAACTTGGCCTTCCTTGGCCTTATGCTGCAAGTGGATCAATGGATGTCCAATCCTCATTCACATGATCTCTATTCGATGACCAATCGGTGGTAGGTTGGTTTAAGGTTGGATGACGCGTTCATAAATCCAGTGACGCGGTGTTCGGCCATGGGGATATTTTATTTTTCGGCTCAGAAATGGGTATGGGTCAATATCAATTCACCAATCAATTGGGGATAAACCAACTAACCTTCAACAATAATGGATATATATAAAATAATGGATAAAGATAGGGGAGCCAGCCAAATAACAGACAAGATATCCAGACAAGATATCCATGGTAGTTGGTGATGATCAATGATGATTAAGTGGATGATCGCCAGTGACATTTGCAGGTGTAGCAGCCAACGAGTGACAACAGCAGGGAGCAGTTGTTGGATGTTGGAGTGCCCACCTGCCTCCCCTTTGGTAGCAAGCCCTGACTTATTGCTGAAGATGACGGATGAACATGGTGAATCATAATCACCAGGAACAGTAAGTATGAGACAATTTTTGAACAAGCGAAATTCATAATCCTAATTCATTTGGAATTTAGTCAGTTAGGAATCATTTTCAAAGCATCGTTAATCACTACACAAGCATAATCACAGCAGCCAACCAAAGGGTTTCTCCCAGCATTGAACTCTGGCATAAATCGGGCCTAGGCCACATATCCAAGCACAGAACTGTTGCCCGTTGCTGGAACTCTCCCCATCAAAACCGCGCTCAGACATCGCTGGAGAACGCTGGGTCGGCAGCTTCGGAAGTGGGGATGCCGAAGCGGGGGACTTCTGGGCAGGGCCAGGTGGTTGGCTTACCACATCTTACCACCATTGCTTGGTCAATGCTGGTACCACTCGTGACCATCTTCATCGTTTTTTCTCAAATCCATTTGGCTAAGAGTCAATATTGACCACCAATAACGGGGGATAATCACCAACAATAGTGGGGCATACAATTAATTTAATGGTGTTAAACCAGGGGTGCCGGGTTTTGACCCACGGGCAGTTTGATGTAATGATACACTGATCGGATTATTTGTGATAATGAGTGTCATCCTTTTTATTACGATGGATATGCGCTGTACCGTCTTTCGGTGATGATTAACCATCATAATGGCTGATGGTTCATGATCGGTGACAGTTTTTACTATCAGCCATCGCAAACAATGGTATATCCACATGGATATAGCAACAACGCCGATGTGACCGACCAATGATATGAAAAGACATACAGCAAGCAACCACCAGCAAGACCACGACTTCTCAAAGTGATGATGCATGGATCACGATCATGTTGCACGATTGATTGTTCATAGCCATTCTCAACCCTCCGGGACACTCCTCAACCATTCTTTGAGCATATGCAAATAGCTGTCAACATGTGAATGACGTTTTTTTAATCCTTAATCTTCTTTAGTCTTCGTCGAGTCATTTCGGAACATATTTTTGCGTTTCACTGCAATCCACCGCGACCCTCCCGCACGAAATGAAGGTTGAACTCAAAAACTGGGGTGTAAATAGTGAATTTTGAGGTGTCGCTTGCAACCCTGTCGCGCGAAAGGGACGATGAACCTTAAAAGCTGCGGTAAAAAATTGCGATGTCGGGGTGTCGCTTGCAACCCTTCGCGCGACATGGACTTTGAACGTTTCAAAAACTGGCGTGGCATTGCGATTTGGAACAGTCCAGCCGACCTTTTCGTTCGAAATGGACGTTGAACGTGAAAAATTGTGAGCTAAGATGAGGATTTTGAGGTGTCCATTGCAGCCCTTTGTGTTTGGTACAGAATTTGTCTGGTACATTTTTGTCCGGTACATCGCATCGGTGTCTATTGCGTTTTTGCGTGGTGCATTTTTGTTTGGTGTGTTTTTGTCTGTTACGTTTTTGTTTGGCCCTTTTTTTGAAGATAGGCTCCTATAGACGTTTCTTGTCAATGTCTGTCCGAACGCCTGGTCGAAGGGGTTTCGACGTCTGTTGCCTCATGGGGGCCCAGAAACGAATTGGGACCAAGGACGCCCGGTTTCCACAACCATTGTATGCAGACACATGTCCAAGTGGAGGGCCCCCTTCTAGCTTGAGTCCGGCAACTTGAGCGTTTAGCTCAAGGACTCGCTGTTTTGATTGAGGAAACAGCCGCAAAAGCATTCCAGTTCCTCCAGAAGCAGAAATATCTGCTCAGCATCGATTGAGGTCATTTCGCTGACTGCTGACATTTGATTCAAATGTTAAAGCTTTTGCTCTTGCGTGAATGCACGGGGATTTGTGGAATCTATTTTGAATCTATTTACTTCCAAGATTCTTTCGTCGAAGGGGGTTCGACGTCTGTTGCCTCATGGGGGCCCAGAAACGAATTGGGACCAAGGACGCCCGGTTTCCACAACCATTGTATGCAGACACATGTCCAAGTGGAGGGCCCCCTTCTAGCTTGAGTCCGGCAACTTGAGCGTTTAGCTCAAGGACTCGCTGTTTTGATTGAGGAAACAGCCGCAAAAGCATTCCAGTTCCTCCAGAAGCAGAAATATCTGCTCAGCATCGATTGAGGTCATTTCGCTGACTGCTGACATTTGATTCAAATGTTAAAGCTTTTGCTCTTGCGTGAATGCACGGGGATTTGTGGAATCTATTTTGAATCTATTTACTTCCAAGATTCTTTCGTCGAAGGGGGTTCGACGTCTGTTGCCTCATGGGGGCCCAGAAACGAATTGGGACCAAGGACGCCCGGTTTCCACAACCATTGTATGCAGACACATGTCCAAGTGGAGGGCCCCCTTCTAGCTTGAGTCCGGCAACTTGAGCGTTTAGCTCAAGGACTCGCTGTTTTGATTGAGGAAACAGCCGCAAAAGCATTCCAGTTCCTCCAGAAGCAGAAATATCTGCTCAGCATCGATTGAGGTCATTTCGCTGACTGCTGACATTTGATTCAAATGTTAAAGCTTTTGCTCTTGCGTGAATGCACGGGGATTTGTGGAATCTATTTTGAATCTATTTACTTCCAAGATTCTTTCGTCGAAGGGGGTTCGACGTCTGTTGCCTCATGGGGGCCCAGAAACGAATTGGGACCAAGGACGCCCGGTTTCCACAACCATTGTATGCAGACACATGTCCAAGTGGAGGGCCCCCTTCTAGCTTGAGTCCGGCAACTTGAGCGTTTAGCTCAAGGACTCGCTGTTTTGATTGAGGAAACAGCCGCAAAAGCATTCCAGTTCCTCCAGAAGCAGAAATATCTGCTCAGCATCGATTGAGGTCATTTCGCTGACTGCTGACATTTGATTCAAATGTTAAAGCTTTTGCTCTTGCGTGAATGCACGGGGATTTGTGGAATCTATTTTGAATCTATTTACTTCCAAGATTCTTTCGTCGAAGGGGGTTCGACGTCTGTTGCCTCATGGGGGCCCAGAAACGAATTGGGACCAAGGACGCCCGGTTTCCACAACCATTGTATGCAGACACATGTCCAAGTGGAGGGCCCCCTTCTAGCTTGAGTCCGGCAACTTGAGCGTTTAGCTCAAGGACTCGCTGTTTTGATTGAGGAAACAGCCGCAAAAGCATTCCAGTTCCTCCAGAAGCAGAAATATCTGCTCAGCATCGATTGAGGTCATTTCGCTGACTGCTGACATTTGATTCAAATGTTAAAGCTTTTGCTCTTGCGTGAATGCACGGGGATTTGTGGAATCTATTTTGAATCTATTTACTTCCAAGATTCTTTCGTCGAAGGGGGTTCGACGTCTGTTGCCTCATGGGGGCCCAGAAACGAATTGGGACCAAGGACGCCCGGTTTCCACAACCATTGTATGCAGACACATGTCCAAGTGGAGGGCCCCCTTCTAGCTTGAGTCCGGCAACTTGAGCGTTTAGCTCAAGGACTCGCTGTTTTGATTGAGGAAACAGCCGCAAAAGCATTCCAGTTCCTCCAGAAGCAGAAATATCTGCTCAGCATCGATTGAGGTCATTTCGCTGACTGCTGACATTTGATTCAAATGTTAAAGCTTTTGCTCTTGCGTGAATGCACGGGGATTTGTGGAATCTATTTTGAATCTATTTACTTCCAAGATTCTTTCGTCGAAGGGGGTTCGACGTCTGTTGCCTCATGGGGGCCCAGAAACGAATTGGGACCAAGGACGCCCGGTTTCCACAACCATTGTATGCAGACACATGTCCAAGTGGAGGGCCCCCTTCTAGCTTGAGTCCGGCAACTTGAGCGTTTAGCTCAAGGACTCGCTGTTTTGATTGAGGAGACAGCCGCAAAAGCATTCCAGTTCCTCCAGAAGCAGAAACATCTGCTCAGCATCGATTGAGGTCATTTCGCTGACTGCTGACATTTGATTCAAATGTTAAAGCTTTTGCTCTTGCGTGAATGTACGGGTATTTGTGGAATCTATTTTGAATCTATTTACTTTCAAGATTCTTTCGTCGAAGGGGTTTCGACGTCTGTTGCCTCATGGGGGCCCAGAAACGAATTGGGACCAAGGACGCCCGGTTTCCACAACCATTGTATGCAGACACAAGTCCAAGTGGAGGGCCCCCTTCTAGCTTGAGTCCGGCAACTTGAGCGTTTAGCCCAAGGGCTCCTCCGAGGAGACAGCCGCAAAAGTATTCCAATTCCTCCAGAAGCAGAAATATCTGCTCAGCGTCGAATGAGGTCATTTTGCCGACTGCTGAAATCTGATTCAAGTGTTAAAGCTTTTGCTCTTGCGTGAATGCACGGGGATTTGTGGAATCTATTTTGAATCTACTTTCAAGATTCTTTCGTCGAAGGGGTTTCGACGTCTGTTGCCTCATGGGGGCCCAGAAACGAATTGGGACAAGGAGGCCCGATTTCTACAACTTTTGTATGCAGACACATGTCCAAGTGGAGGGCCCCCTTCTAGCTTGAGTCCGGCAACTTGAGCGTTTAGCTCAAGGGCCCCTCCGAGGAGACAGCCGCAAAAGTATTCCAATTCCTCCAGAAGCAGAAATATCTGCTCAGCGTCGAATGAGGTCATTTTGCCGACTGCTGAAATCTGATTCAAGTGTCAAAGCCTTTGTTCTTGCATGAATGTACGGGTGTTTGTGGAATCTTTTTTTTGATTTTTCTTGTAAGATTCTTTCAGCCGCAGACTGAGGGGTCAACTTTTTTTTTGTTTTTTCATTTTGGCTCTTATTTTCTTATGTTTTTTTGCTTTGATTTTGGTTTTCATTTTTCATGTGCTCATTTTGTTTTCATTTGTGTTTTCATGTTATCATTTGAATTTCATTTCCTTTTTTATTCTTTAAGTTTCTGACGCCCTCTTTGGGGATTTTGATTCTATATGATTTTTTGCAATTATATCAGCCATTCGTAGCTAATTTTGATATCTTTTTATGTATTGTTTTTAGCTTTTTATGTTTGATTTTTATTAGTGTGATGTCACTTGATGTGGTTTCTTTGGCTCTGCCAGCTATTTGTAGTTAGTCTTGAAAATCAAGCGAAATAGGCAAGAAACAACAACTTAAGAATAACGAACCAAAAGGAAATAATTGAATAACAAAGGGCAATCTTAACAGTGGCAAAGAAAAACAAGAAACAAAATCATAAAACCTTAAAAATGAAAAAACAAGAAAAATAAGAACGAAAATAGGCCAAAAAGGGTTCAAAAATCATAGTCAACATGACCTCGAAAAGCCAAAATGAAAAATGGAAAATGAAAAAACGAAAGCCAATGGAAACCAAAATGTTCAACAACGAAAAAAATAAATGATTTCCAACCTGTGGCTGGCAAAGACTCTCATAACTATATACGTTTTCATTTTGGATGGTTTAACATTCGAATGACTTTCGGAAAGCCACTACCGATTGATTCCAATCGATTTTCGATGAAGTACCGATTGATTCCAATCGATTTTCGATGAACCCATGTAACGAACATGTGTTATTATGCGTCCCAGCAATGGCACTTTGTTGCTCAGGGCGCCCCCCTGAACCAATCCCAGACTCGCCAGGCATGGACAGGACGCTACACATGCTTTGCTAGCCGCAGCGATGAGCCAGCGCTTTCTGTCTTTCCGATTTAGTAAGAGACTGTGAGGTGTGATTGTCGCAGCGACATGGTGCCAAACTTTTTTTCGCGATTTGTGTGGGAGTGTCCATAGTAAAGTGGCCTAACATGTGACATCCATGGCGCAATGGTGTCGAGCTTTGATGGCAATCTGTTCCGGACTTTTCAAAGAGTAAAATGACATAACGAGCGGCGGCCACAGCATGTGGGTACTTGGTACCGGTTTTTTTTTGCATTTTTTTGAAGTCTGAATTTCTAGAGGGAAATGGGGCGCGGTGTGACATCCACGGCATGATGGTACCGAGGTCTTTGGCGACGCGTCAGGAAATTTCCATAGTAGAGTGAGATAGCATGTGACATCCACGGCATGCTGGTACCAAGCTTTTTTGCGCAATCTTATGGACATTTCCATACCATGGTGAATTGATGTAAAATTTTTCGGGCATTTCCATGGCGCGGAATCTATTTTGTACATTTTTGTGGGGTTTCCTGAATCAAATGAGATAACGTGCGACATCCACGGCATCATGGTGCCGAGTCTTTTTGCGCACTCTCAATTGTAATTTTTCATCATCTTTCAGTCTTTGATCTTCTTTGTGCCGCGTCTCCTCAGCAACCCTTTTTCACAAAGATATCGAAATTTTGGCTTATGTCAACTTCATCGATTAATTTCCGATTATCATATTTGACGCTGCTATGGCATCACCTTTGTCGCTCTCGGGTCAACCGTCGTCTATGTTTCTATTGTCGCTTTGTAAATTTGCACGGATGCGTGCCCATTGCCATTTGCATTTACATCCACATTCATAAGCGCGCAAAACAATTGAAAAAATCAAGATGATAAGTTGTATGAACCTGTTTTTTCTGACATGCAGCTAAATGTAAATGATTGCGGGCAGAAATTTAGGCAGGTACAAAAATCAGGAAACATATTTTGAAAAACATGAAGACTGTGAAGATGCACGGGCCATGTGTAATATGAGTGCATGTTGATACACACATCCCAAGATATATCGAAAAATAGAAAATGCATGAAAAGACATCCCATACATGTACGTCCCATATATGTAGATTCATTCATGTACATGCATGTTTCAATCTACAACGAAACTCGGTACAGGGGCGGCTGCTTGTCACCGACAAATCAAAAAGACATGTGAGGTGATGCTGAGTTCCAGTGCGCTTGGGCGCAAAAAATATCGTTCACCACCGGAATTTTATGTGTTCTGCATCAAAACTTCTTCAAAAACATCTTGCGAAATCATCGTTACCAATCCCGAATATTATTTTTGGTATTTGCAATGAATTTGACATTCCCACATCAATTCATGGGGTGGAAAGAGGGCTGCGCGCCGTAGCCTACCCACCATGGTTGTCAGGAAATTATTGCCTTTTTTGGTAAAAATTCAAGTCTTGTCGAGACGCCACGCGAAAGCAAAGGCCAGGTTCTGCAAAAAATCCGCCAAAAATCATAATGCATCAGGTCTTTGGTGCGAAGGGGCAACGGGACATTGGTGATTAGCAAACAATATGTGCATTCCTTTCTTTGCATCGGGTGGTTGACTATGGTTACCAAGATTGCAAGCAGCAGAACCCACCATACAATGCAATTCATCATGTTAAAATCCCAGTTGAAACCCCAAGTGCGCATCCACTCTGTGGGCCATGATCGGAATCGGGATGATTCAAAACTATCCATCATCCGTCTCATCAAAACGGCCCGGTTACCATCGGTCCTGGTCCTGATAAGAAGATACGTTTGATGTGATTCAATGGCACCCCGGACAGGGCCCTTAGACGCAAAGATCAGACAAAATCATGGATTAGGTCACCACATAATGGCACAAGACCAATTTGTTTCTGCCGGTCAAACATGTAAATGATCAATAAACCCCTATTACTTAAGCTAGTGAAATATGTGACAAATCAATTTATTGCCTTTAGATAAACTTTAGATAGTTTACCGTGCCTTAACGGCTATGGCTTGGTTCGAAACGATTTTCTCGCATCGTTACCCATTCAACCCCATATATCATCATGTCAATTAAAGAAACAATTACATATAGCCGGATTCCGTAGACCAGATAGTATCTTTACCCACCTTATCAAACCAGTGTTTCTTGAATCGGTTCATCAGTGAATCAAACACTATTCGCCATTATTGAGGATTGTTATCAGTACTAACAAGTGAGAACCCATAAGGACTTTGGAGAAAGATCATCAAGCATGAATATGCCAGTGATCTTCCGTCACCAACCATTCCGGTGAACCATTATCCACCATCAGCCATCACCATCAGTCACCTCCAATATCAAACCACTCACCATCATTCACCACTAGTTCCAACCATTACTAACCATCTTTGACCATCACGGACCAGTCTTAACCAACCATTTCTTGCCATTATTAAGCATCAATAAACTTTCTTACCCATCACTAACCATGAATCAACCTTTTTAATCATTATGAACCATTGATAAGCCTTGTTGACCACTATTGACTAACCATTACTAATGAACAGCCAGTATTACCCTATTCGCCACTAGGTCTTCGTGAGAGCCCTCGAGCCTTGAGGCGGTGGCTGCCATCTTGTGCACCATCATGGAGATGGACGCAGTACTGGCTGGCAGTAGCTTGGCATGATATGCTTTCGTGGTCGTAGTGTGCATGCGCATGTTGGAAAGAAACATGTTTACTTACGATTTATGTATGGTTTGTGTGTATGCATATGTTCATTTTACATGTGTACACCAACATTTATATCCACAGAGGCATACATGGCTGCATCTAAGTATTCATGCAGTACAAACGAATGCGTGCAAGTATATGGAGTTTATGTGCAAGGAATGAGCTACCGCCCTGCCACGAACCACTTCTGAAGTGGGGGAGGTGTCGATCAAGTCCAAAATTGACAAAACAACAAATTGCATGCACTGCATGTTATGTGGCATGCATTTTACAAGACCCAAATAGTCAAAAGGTCAGACACGTTGCTTCTGAACACCCAACAGGGTCTCGCGATGCTCGTGGTACTGCCATAGCTGGGCGGAACATATCACCCTGGATATTTTCCAAGCCCCAAAATTCATCATGGGTATCTGGTTCAAAGGCCCCTGTACCTCAGGCTGTTAGCATCCCAAAGCCATTACCAAACTGGGTACCCAGCTGTTGTTTATCCATCGGTGTTTGGGATCATTAGGACCCATCCCGGGGGGAAACCGCTAGTGACGCCTCAATTTGGCATTTTTTCACCCTGAGGATGCTCCGAATATTTAGATCTATCAGTTCTTGGCCAGGGCCCTGGAAACTGGCGGTGGCAGCCAGGATCATTCGTGATCCACACGCAGGGGATATGGAAAGAAAACTACTGATGTTGGACATTTTTGTTGAAATCACCTGGGAATGGTATTCAAACCAAAGTCATTATGGGATGGCGTGGCTGGTGTTTTTCAATTCTTAGGCGGAAAGGTTGTTTGCATCGTGAACCCGGAAACGAACCACAGCTACTTGGGCTTGTACATCATGATGGATCCCAACTTGGTGTTTTCTTTCGTTGGGATTGCCGGCAGTGTTCATCACTTTTAGATGCATAGAACTCCATAGAATGCCGCGTTCCGGGCCCGCTGGTGGAGTCATTTCTGCAACAATCCGTCGGGCAACCCTGGTGGCCGAGCAGATGCCACGCCATTGTTGAGCACGCTCACGTCAGCGCACTCAGCCAATCGCAGCTCCAAGGACACCAAACTCTCCCAGGAAGAAGGGTTGTTTGCAGCTCAGAACGATCTGCAGGGACAAATTGGAGCTGGTTGGCTCTGAGAAGAAAAACCGCAGTTTTTTTTGTTTTGAGTTTTTTTTCTGAATTTTTGTTTTGATGAAAGTGGTGGGCTGGTTGGGCGTTTCGTTTCTGTTGTTTTTCTTTGGATGATGATACACGAGTAAAACACAGCAGTGACATGACCCATATTCCGGAAGGCGTCTCATCCATCTGATCCCCGAGGATCCACAGATGAGACGCCTTCCCAAAATGGGCCTTGGTTGGGCCAGTGCCCGCGCCAAGGCAGATAGTAGCCTTTACGACACCTGGTTGGGGCCTTGGAAGCACCGCTGGTTGGGGCCTTGGTTCAGTTGCTTGGAAATCCTGGGATTGCGCCTTGGAGTGCGAAGGAGACTGGTCAAACAAGGCATGGTGAGCAGAGAACTATCCACTGATGGCAGGGGCTGACCAAAAAAATTGCCCTGCTCCTTTGACACTTAAGATCCGCGAGGGAACAAAGGTTGGTTGAGTGACTTCAATGGTTGCGGTCAAATGTGTGAAACATTATCCATCATTGTTTGTCATTGTTGCATATTGTTGCTAATCAAACCCTGTCACTAACCACATCGTCAACCATTGTCAGCAAGAATGGAGCAGCTTTCCATAGCCAACAGGTTGACCACAGACGGGCCATGCAGGGCACGGTTGGTGATTTTCCAACTAGTTGACACTTACCCTTCTTTTTCATTGCACACTACAGCAATACTACTACGTCTTCGGAGACCTTGTCCGGTGGTGAGATATCCAAACTATCACTATAGCTACATTTGCCATTCTGATTCTTCAGTTCAACAAGCACAAAGTTGATATCCATCTTGGTGGTAGATAACCTCCTGTATCTATTCCTTCCGGTTATCACCTCACCATCAGCCAACAGCCATGATGTTGGAGCCCCCCCTAAGGTAGCTCAGATCAGAGCGATGGCGCATGGTGGCGCGAACGCTCAAAACCGCTGACATTGCAACCCAGCGTGACGAGTGGTCGCTTATGCTTAAGGCATTAGAGTAGTGGTGAATCTTGATGCGAAATAGCGGTAAAGTGTGTTGTTTCTTCTTGACGTGGGCGAACCTGTTCAACGATATGTACATTCTGGATTCGGGGAATTATAAAACACAAGCGATTTGAATTTTGGGGATTTAAACACACAGTCAGAAGATTTGAATTTCCAGGATTTTGAAAACACGTGCGGGGGTCGCAAAAACCAATTGGATTTGAAGTTCGGGCGTGAAAAAACACAAAAACGATTTTGTTCTTGAGGATTTTCACAAAACCAAACCCAATTTGAATTTGGGGGAACGCACATGCGATGTGAATTTCGGGGATTGAAAGCACACAGGCGATCTGCATTTCGGGTGTTGCAAGAACACCAGCGATTGGTAGGTTCCAGAACATGAAACAATGTGAATGTCGGGGATGTCAGAAACACAGTGGATTTGAATTTCGGGGATTGCGCAAACACAAAGAGCACAAACGATGTGAATTACGGGTTTTAAAAGACCGAAGGGTTTTGAATTCCGGGGATTTGAAAACACAACCGCTTTGAAGTTCGGGGATTCGAAAACAAGCGGTTTGAATCCATGATCATGCACTTCCCATCAACAACCACATGCAACAACACAATTGGTGTCTGTGTTTGGCAGCAAAGACATGTCAGATCCACTTGTCGGTATTTTTTCACCATATGTAACTATCTAGAATCCCTGGTAGCTTATTTGCGGTACGCGGTGATTTTCAAGACTTGTGGGTTTCTGAAAATAGGGGGCCCCAAAAATGGTTGGTTTAAAGTATTATTGATCAGTGGTTAACAAACTGGATGATGGCTGAGTGTTAATTTGAGAAACCATTAAATTTGGTAATTGTTTCAACCGCTATCGTCAACTGTTGTTGATGATCATTGGTGCTAATCCTTTTTGAATCCCTATTGCTTGAATTTCAGATCTGGGTGTTTCTCAAAATAGGGGTACCCCCAAATCATCCATTAATAGTCATCTATAGCAATAAACCAACCATTTTTTGGGTCCCTTATTTTGAGAAACCACCATCTGGTTGCAACATTTTCAACTCATGTTGCCTTACCGATCCGCATCGACTGCTTAGGCGCTCCGCCTTCGCGGCTGCGCCGTGCGCCGGTCCTGCTAGCAAGGTGCGGCAAGGGCCCTGTTGGCGCAACAGGTGATGCCCAACAGCTGTGACTGGGGGTTGTGCCGGCAGAACTAACCAGCAAGACACCAACAAAGTAGGTAGATGTAATCAACAACCAGTTTTGAGTTCGTGGAGCTCGTTGATTTTAGCCTATTTGGGGTATGCAGCACAAGGATCAGTTTGATGATAGGTTCGATCACGAGGGGCATGCTCGGCACAACTGGACCAACCGTTCTTCGTAATGGATGTGATGAATACCCTTGTCATGAAGCACTTTTCCAACAAATTTGGTTCATAGTGCCTATCTTTAGTCAGATTTCATCATGAACCATGAACAACACTACGCAACAACCGACGTTGACGGTGATGAAAACCTCACACTCTGTCACTGGAAGACGAGCACCTGCTGCACTGTGTGAACCATGGCCTTCCAGCTGCAGGCTCCTCTGAAGCGCTGGCGGTTGCCAGCATGTGACATGGTATGGAAATCATGGAACAGGACCCTGGCTTTGAAATCTTTCGAACGTGTTTGAACAACTGGCAGTGGTGTTGTTAAAAGATATGATTTGGACATCAAAACCAACCATTTCACTAGTCAAGCACCGGGAGGTTGATACCATTGCACCGTGGATTGATTCGTGTTGTAAATATGCACAAGAAGTCATGCCAGGAACTCAGTAGTGTTGAAAGTTCGTAGAAGCAGGAAGCTAACCGCCGTGGTGTTCCTAAGCATTCCACCTGCATTTTCGGTTTGGAGCTGCAGCCAAGCCCTGAAAAAAAATGTTGCTACAGCTCTGGTGGAAGAGGGCCATTGGTTCGGTGGTGGGTCATCCAGGGATGGACGGAAATCAACAAAAGTTGCTAAACATGATCCGCCAAGTGAAATTTTTGCGAACTGATTTTTTTCCTGCTGCAGATCATTCTTTTTGGATTATGACGCAATGGCCAGCGGCTCTGTTGATTTTCACACAGCTTTGTCTTTCCAAAGTCACTGATTCATGTGTTTTCAACTGCTGAAGCATCGATCGCTGTGGCCTACTTTGCACCATGGCCAGGCCGTTCATTTCTTTGGCAGGTGAGTTGCCCCGAAATGGTGGTTTCTTTAAATAGGGGTACCCCTGAATCATCCAGTATTGAATTTGATATCTAGTAATAAACCATTCTTTTGGGGGGTCCCCTGTTTGGAGAAACCCCCAGGACGTCCTGGGCTAGATAAGCTGACGCTGAGCTCAATAGATTTCACGACGATCGAAACATGGCATTTTTTTTTCGCCGAAGTGGTTGGATCGGTAGTTGTGATTGGAAGGGGATACCTATGATTGATTGAAGCGCTCATACAGTATGTCGAACCATGTCGATGAATGATGCTGAATGATCAATTATCATTGATCATGAAAAAACATGAAAGATCATGAAAAACATGAAAAAACATGAAACCATATCCTTTTTCAACCATACTAAAACCCTCCACAAGTAGACGTGGGGATGGCGCGAGCTTGGTTCGTCTCATGGCGCTTGTAGCTGCTTGCTGATCACCATTTCTCCCGGGATGAGAAACACAAGGGCTGTGTATGGTCGCCCCTGAAAGAATGGTCTCCACTCTGAAAATAGCCTGTTGTGGATTGTAAGTTGGGGTGGTGCAACGGACTGACTGAAAGAAAAAATCCAAAGGCTTGTCGATTGGCTTCAGCTGTGAGCAGAAAAGGCATGAAAAGTCACTAGCAGAGTGCCACCGTGTTGTTTGACTCCGCAGACTCTGATCCGGTGGAGAACGAGAGATATGAAGCTGCCAAACTATTGTCAACAGTAGCTGATTCAATCATGTTCAAACCATGTGTGCCACGCCAGGGAAAAGAACAGCTTAAGCCAATCCCAAACAGACTGGCAGAATGGCGCCACCCACACAGCTTGCCAAGGAGCCACTGGTGACCTAAGAAATTGGACACGAAGTTCGTGGTCGAATTGCCCATCCCAAGACATTAGGCTTATTCTGTTGGGGAAATCATATGGTTATCCCCAATTTGTGGTTGCAGTTCCTAGCAAATAACCTAGATGCAGGTCTAAGGACATGACCTTGGCATTGCATCGATCACAAACACCCCCCGACTGCTTTGCGCCAAACCGGCCCAAAAATGGTGCCGTTTGCTCCGGACACACCCCGGCGCCGTTGGCGACAGGTGGGGAAAAACGCGGGGAAGTTTCGGCGAAAGCACGGCATGTTATAGTTTGGCTACACTGGATGACTGGTTCATGGTTGGTTCATTGTTGATTGGTTTGGTTTGTGTCGTTTGATTTCCAGTGTTGCATGCTTGATCCTCTTCCATTGGCGCATGGCCACTTGATTAAGACATGATCGTGAAAAAAGGTTGATAACGGGAACCATCAGCAATAAGCAGCAATTCGCTTTTTGGTTGATAATCGGTAAGAGTAATCATGCGAAATTGTGGGTGAATAATGGGTGACAACACCCAGCGACAGCAAATAACAACTTGGGTATTTCCATAGATGGGGCACTCCTGTTTGCCATCAAAAATGTTATCGTGTCGGCAAGTGAAAGGCCCACCCATTGAACACTCATCTTAATCAAAGGACTGGAACTGTAACTGATGTGGGTTTTTGTTGTATTTCAGATCCCTCCGGTGAAGCCATCCCAAGCCATGATCTGAACCCCCGTGACGCCGTTCCAAGGGCTTGACGTGTGGTGCCCATCTGCAGTCCCGGCAGGTGCCTGTCCATGCCATCTCCACCTTGCTGTGTAGCACTCTGACGCTCCGCTGCTTCGCAGGAGGGAGCGGCACTCGGTGGGTGCGGGTAGCAGCGTTCATGGTGGCTGATCATGGAATATCATGGTTCATAGCGATGGAAAGGAAATTTAAGTTTGGGCAAAGTCCAGAGAGAGGTTTAGTGAAACTGGGATACAGTGGCTCGCAGCTCTCCCATCAATGTAAGGCCATGACAAGCATCAATGATTTTGAGGTAGTCCCTTGCAGCGGGAGGGAGAAACATTCATTTGGGAACCAGCTTGCGGCACTTTAACCTTCAGCGTGTGGATGAACAGTTTGGAGGCACTGTCAACTTGTGGACCGACCCATTCACTTTGCTGAGAAGGGAACTGGACTCCTGTGATTTGCATTGGTTGATTCATCCATGCCATGAAACATCATGAAACTAAACCAACATCATCTCATCTAACCATCCCCAACATCAACATCAAACATATATCAACATCAACCACCCCACCCTTAACATATCCAACCATGACCCCAAACCCATCAACCTCGACACCAGGCCCCGTGCCACGGTGCCGTGGCACCGCGGCGCCTCGGCCAGTGGCAGTGCCGCGGGCCGCGTGGCACCACAGCGTGGCGCGGCACGGGGCATCGCTATGGGAGCGCTGTGCCACGGTGCAGTGGCCATGGCAGGTGGGTTGGGTCCAGGGTGGTCCAGGGTGGTGGTCAGCCTTCGGTGGTGGAAAGCATCATCCAGGGGGGCGAAGTGGTAAGGAGATTTGGTGATGGTGATGTCATCACTTGTCAATCTTGGTTGAGCATCTTTGGTAAAAATCATAACTTGGGTGAAGTTATGACTTGGTTGTCCACCTGTGTACCTGCATCATCCTACATCCGTGGGTCCACCTGTCCATCGCCAGAAGCCGAAGCCGGAGCCGTCGCTGCTGCAACCGCTGCACGATGCAGTGCACGGCGTCACGGCGCAGCTGGATCTGCTGTGGAAGGCACGGCGCCGATGACGGGATGGCAGGGTGGATCTCCCAACAAGCAATCATGGCTGATGATCAATGATGGCTAGTTAGTACTTAATGATGGATAATGATGGCTACTTAGTGGCTAGAAATTAGATGATGGATAATTAGTGAATTATGATGCTTGATCACGGTTGATGATAATTGATTCTGTTGTTAATGCCGGTTGCGAAAGAATGTTAAGCAAGTGAGTAACAACAATGGGGATACGGGTTAGCCAGGGTCAAAGGATAGTCATGGTAACGTTGGCTGGGTGGTATCAGTCAATTCTCACTTTCTTTTTTAGACACATGTTGGAAGGATCAGGGTCAATACCAAGGGAAGAAGTCGTGGGGAACGAACAACAATATGGCTATGGGTCAAAACCCCGTACCCCTGGTTCCCCATCATTAACCATTGTTTTCCTTATTATTGTTGATGGAAATTCTCCATGAACTGGTTGGTTAATGTTGACCCATGGCCCTATCTAAACATTGTTAGGCGTACTCGCTCACATAGTTTTGGTTACGCACATCGCCCAGCCACCAGCTGCACTTGGATTCGTGAATCCAACTAGCTACCATGTTGAACTCGCTCCATTTGTTCAGCCATAGCTTGGTAGCACCTCGCTTGCCCTCTGGAAGACTTGGTTAGCTGGGAAAGCGCGGCAACGATCGTTCACCAAGCTATCGAAGCTCATGCGGTCGATTGGTAAAGCCATATGTGACCGATCAATTTCCCCGCCACTAATGTTGGTATGACCAACTAGTTGGTGGTTTCTCAAAATAGAGGACTCCCAGTTGTCATCCAGTTTATAAACTGATTATATCTATATAAAGTATTAAACATAAGTATATAATGGTACTTAATCTGTGCCCCGGATTAGTAGCGGGGCCCCCCCCCCGGAATTGTACGAACGTGCCCCGAAATAATATCAATGTTTCAAAGCTGCCTTTGAAACATCAACTGGGCGAGACCCGGGCTTGCAATGGCGGCTCGACTGAGTTGAACTTTAAAAAAATTAACTAATCAATTAATTGATTGATTAATTAACTAATTGATTGAGTAATTAATTAGTTAATAGATTGATTAATTCAATAGATTGATTAATTAATTAATTGATTCAATTAATTGAATTTAACTATTCATTAAGTAATTGAGCTTACTCATTCATGGCAATTTACCATTTTGAGTTGCTCCCAGCACGTTTCTTCGAGCCATTCTTTTCTCTTCAATCTTAACAAAAATCCCCCGCCCAGGCCCCTCAAAGCCCTTGGAATCATCCATGCTGACTATGACATTCTCTTCCAATCAGTCCTTAGATTTCCCCCCGCTCTGGTCTTCACAGCCCACGGTTTCATCCATGCTGACTATGGTTGATTAACTAGTTAAGTCATGAATTGTTATCTTCGACTGATTCTCAAACTTGAGGTGTGGCAGAGGTCCCCCCGTTTCATCCATGCTGACTATGGTTGATTAACTAGTTAAGTCATGAATTGTTATCTTCGACTGATTCTCAAACTTAAGGTGTGGCTGAGGTGTGGCAGTAAGAAACTTGAGGCGTGGCAGAGGTGTGGGAGCAAGAAACTTGAGGTGTGGCAGAGGTGTGGGAGTAAGAAACTTGAGGTGTGGCAGAGGTGTTGAGTAATTAATTAATTAATTTATTAATTCAATAGATTGATTGTTTAATTAATTAATTAATCCCAGCCAGTCCAAAGACTAAGTTTAACTTAGCATTTGCTCAAAGACTAAGTTTAACTTGGTATTTCACAAATACAAAGTTTAACCAGCAAATGCTAAGTTTAACTGAGTCCATGTTCACATATGTGGGCATGCGTTTTTTTCATGGGATTCACATCACTTTCTTCGTAGTGAGGTGCTTTACGTGCCACTTGAGAGTTATCATTTTGGCGCAGTTCACTCTGCAATTGGTTGTCTCCTTTTCCCCTAGGTTTTTCCATTTCCCGCTGCTTTAGCCCATCGCTTCAAAATTGACATGCCATATTGAACATGACCTTGAAAGTCAAAGTTGCACGCTGTTGCTTTTTGTCACATTTTGTTGGAAACTGTCAACGGTTTTCAATTAGAACCTGCAAGCCTGCACTGGCAGGGCTGAAATGAGGAAAATGATGAAAGAACTATGGTTCAAACCAGTGTGGTTTTGGGGGGTCCTACTTCACGCGTATTTCACGGTTATATAAACTTAGTATTTCACGGTTAAACTTGGTAGTTCACGCTCATTTCACGCAACTTCACGCGCACCAGTGTTCCAAAGAAATAAAAATTGTTCCAACTCAGTCATCAACCACTTTCTAATCCAAGGCATTGGGTGACGGACTTATCAAAAATCATGTTATTCTCATGGTTTAAGTTGTACGGTTACGGACAATTTTGTTGAATACAAAAAAATACCCTTTAATCGTATGGTTCAGCTATAAGTTGGTGTCAACCATTCGGTTTTACTGGTGATTGGAACCCCTCTGTCCTCAAACAACGCAAGTCGGAAATCTGCCACACGTGTTCAGTTGGCGTGAAGTTTGGCAACAAATTCCTTGTTTACACACGATCGCTACAAGTACATGTAGACAACATAAACCACCATAAACCCCTAAAGTTCACAAATACTAAATTTAACCAGGTAAAACTTATCATTTTACAAATGCTAAGTTAAACTTCAACGTTGACGCCCAGGGTAATTAGATTAATTAATTAATTAATTGATTCAATTAATTGAATTTAA
>VSDK01008535.1:0-23063 GCA_009767595.1 Symbiodinium kawagutii
TCTATGATCGGTTCCTCAGAATCCACACACCAGTACGATTGCCGGAAAAACAGGAACATGAGACGGCATCAGACAATACGACACTATGACATGAATCGTGAGCTTCACTTCATCCTCGTTCAGTGTTTGTAGCGGACTAATAACATAAACAATCGAGGCACTACTGTCATCGAAGGGCCACCGTTGCCTAGCCTGAAAGATCCAGTCATTCTGCCGAAGTGCCTCCACAGAAACATAAAGGTCAGAGGTTCCAAGGGGCTCATTGAAGGGTGAAATACCATGAAGCCTTACTTGAACCGGGCAGGGAGGGGCATCATAAGAAGTGGCCAGAAGTGTATGGAGCGCCACATGCATCTCCTCAGCATTGGAAAGGTACGGTGCTTGCCTGGCAATGTAGTCCGGATACCTACCAACAAAGATCTCACACAGGTGACCAGGCTCCAGAAGCCGAAGTTCTCCGACCGCAACGGCGTCACCCCCACAAGCTACCAAGCACCGTCGCGGTCCCTCCGGCGCACACTTTTTTTGCTCGCATACATCGCCTCGGTAGCACTCAGCTAAGGTCGAAAAGAAGCAGGTGAAACAAGTGAAACCAGGTGAAAACAGGTGAAACCGACGAAGCTTCGAAGCAGTGAAGATTGGAAGCAAACGAAGCGAAGGCAGTAGTCTGCGAAAATTATGTCATGCAATGAATTCCCCGCCTCACGATCCTCTGCGCATCCAAGTGCAAGTTCATCATCGTATCAAGGCAGAGTTGTACTGTGATGGCTCACCAAGCCATCAAAAAAAGGGCATACCACTGTCTCTCACAAGAGGCGGAAATTGTAAGCATAGTCCTCGTAGAACATCTTTGACAGTGATATTCCATAGGTTTACGATCAGTGATTTCGCAGGTCTAGCAAACGAGGGCAGTGAGTTGGTGCGTCATGTAGACAAACATAGTTATAGATGAGCCAGAGTATCTGCGTAACCTTGTTGATGATCGAGAAGTTATCCACTGGTGAGCCAGTGGATCCTGATGGCCTCCTAGGGGCCATTGAGTGATGGGCTCCAGGCTCTGCTCCCAGATCTGTGACGACCAGTACTGCTAACGAGGGGCGGGGTAGCGGTTCTTGGGGCTGTGGTAAGATGACATACACTCTGAGGATATCCGAGCGAGCATGATCCTCCCACATTGCATAGATCATGTGCAGAATGGAATCTGTGTCTCTCAGTCGAAGGGATCGGTAGCGCCTACCCAAATCAACCAATCCGAGCCCATATGTAACAATCAAGACATGTTGGTCTTCCCGAATACCCTCCGTACGAAACGATTGGAAGGCCTCCTCAAACACATCCCACTGAGAGGTCATGACATCAGTCTCATCCAAATCAGCATCCGAGAGGGGAGCCAGTGGTGCTCCCACAGGGACGAGTCCTGGAAACCCAGCACCCGGCACCATCAGTGAAGACTCATCATGCAAAGCATGGCGACACGACACTCCTACCAGTATTCCTAGTGACAACAGCATCAAGTAAGTGGGGAGGAAGAAGTCTGTCCTCCAACCAACCCCAGCCATGCGGGAGAGGGTCCGTACCCAGCAGCGACCACACGTCGTACCAACAGCTTGAGCCAATGCCACTCGCACGATCACTCACAAAATCAACTGCAAGCTGCACTGCAGAAGGCCCGCTGCATACTAGCATGATAATCAGTAGGCCACTTCTCTCATGCTACTGTGCTGCTTAGAATCTGCACATAACACACTCTCTCATGAAAGCAATTGAGGAGCAGACTGCGCGCAGCTGCCAGCACATGAGAACTTAGTCAAGTTCATCCATCAAAGTCAACTCTCCCGTGTGTATCGCCGTCCTGAATCTGCCTGTCCTAACACGGGGCCGGTCAGGGTGATCATACCAAGACTCATGTTCCCCTCTGTTCTGAGCTCCATCAAGCCATTTACCCGCATTGGTGACCTCAATAGTTTCTAACCTTGGTGACATGGTAGCTCGACTTCTTCTCTACTGCATTCTATTTCACCCTTTATCACTGGTTTCACACTGACTTCACTCTGAGCCGCCTTTTTTTTGGTGTACAGCCTTTACGTCTCCCTGCAGACATGTCGATGCACCCTCTTAGATTGGAATCTTTGAATTTCTTGTAGTTTCGACCTGTGACCGCTGCCACAGTGCACAAGCGGCGCCAAGAAGCAAACGAAGCAAAGGCAGTAGTCTGCGAAAATTATGTACATGCAATGAATTCCCCGCCTCACTTCTCTGCCGTTGTGTGTTCTTTATCTGGTTTGCTGGTTTTCTTGGTCAGGTTGATACTGGTTGGTTTTGGTTTTGTTTATTTGTTTGCGTCCATTCGGTCATCATGCTTTTTTTTTTTGCCATGTGGTGCCTCTTGCACGCGGAATGCAGGTCACCATGAGTCCCGTAAGGCGTGAAAACCAAGGGATCACTGATAGAAACTCAAGATGACAAAGGCCAGAACCAAGACCAAGCAAAAGAGAACCACAACCAGCAAAACAAACCAAAAACCACCAACCAGCCAAACAAACCAAACCAGACACGAGCCATAGTCATCAAGAGATCAAGCAATCCATGAAAACTATCTGTGCAAAGGTGAAACAGGTGACAATCCGCACTCACGCATCTCAGTAGTCAAAGAGCCAGGCATCAGCATCTCTCTTCATCTTGATAAGTGCGCGAGCAACCATCCATTGGAAGAGATGAAAGTGTGCAACAGCCTGAAAGCGACCACCTGTAATAGCACTGGAGGAAATCAACCCTTGCAGCTTCGTACAAGAGGAAGCACCAGCAAAGTGCAGCCAGAAATAGTGCGGAAAAGAGCGCAAACTCTCAGTCACCAAGAAGAAGATGAGCAAAATAAAAAAGGGAGAGAGGCCCCCAGCCTCCCCCCCACTGTAAAGAGCGAATCGATCGACCACGGCCAAGCTCCAGGGGAGCAAATAAAGAAAATCCTGCGTCGTTCCCCCAAGCGTTTGCCACGCGAATAGAGACACCGTCGCCTCCAACTGCGCTTGCTTCCAGCACAAACCGGTACCACAGAGTACAATGGACACTTTGAATGTCACGAAGGATAGGGCTCCACAATATGGCTGACACCCAAGTGCAACGAAAGGATCACCGACTCACCATCATCGACCGGTTCAAGGTATGCAGTGCCGTCAAGCAGGCTGCCCCAGGAACAGCCAGCAATGGCGTGGCCAAGGCCGGTAGTTCCCGGGGCAGTCAGCTTGTCGAGGCACCGCACTCCTCAGTCAGGCAGTGTAAAGTCCCTGCACAAACCACACGGGCACCGTCGATGCTCAAGCGCTCATCCAGCTAGTACCCCACTCCACAAGGAGCATTTCGCAGTTCAACCACTTCCCGACTGCCACACCAAGAGGTGAATCCCAGCAAGTACTAAGTAGCAACCACCAGCAATCAGAGGACGTTCGCCTGGGTGTCGCGTCCCCAGATCCTCACGAAAGGAATCCAAGAGGCATCAAACGTTCGCAAAGACGGAGAATCTCCGCCACGCCATGGCATCGGCCGTGCTAGGAATACTCCTGTGAGCAAACCTGCATCCCACCCCTCCCCGGGATAGCCATTTAGGCTAGGTGAAAATGGCTGCGGGAAGCTGCCCTCAGGCAGCTCATCGACCACTCGACCGCGCGCTGCTGGATGCAGCAGAAGAGCGCCCACTGGCTGCCCCGCGACGGGCAGTCCACACCCAAGGCAGTGTGACCTGGCGAGCAATGAAAGGATTGTCACGTTTGTTCCGATGCGTAGTCCAGCCTCTTGGACAGGGTTCCAGCTCTTCCTTGAGATGGAGGGAAACCACAGCTTGTGGTACTCATGATTGTCCTGGTCCAAGGGTGTCCACATAGGTGTGTCAAAGGCCGCAAGAGTGTGCAAAGGATCGGAGAATGTTCCATCGGTCGTGAACAACCGTTCCAAATTGCTCTGCAGGGCCACTTCACAGTTCAGCCCCTCGAACAGATAGTGACCATACCTTGCCAGGATTTCCATTGACGTTTCCGACCCGATATTGGATCCAATCGGTCATCATGCTTTCATTGAAACTCATGTGAAATCATGTGCAGTCTTTGCAGTTTTCCACCTTAGAGCTTGCGACAGGTGCAATTCCAGCTGATCTCACTCAGCTTGATCCTTTGGATGGCTTTTTGTTGAAGGGTTTCTGCATGTTCCTCTACACAGGCCAGAGTTCCCCTCTGAAGCAAAGCCCGAAGATGGCCAGACCGGAACACTGCTTGACCCCTACTCCCTCCACTTAGTGGCAGATCCCGAAACTCTGCATCACAGACAACGCACAGTCCGGTTCTTTAGATGATCGACTCTTGGATTTTTGCCCGACACCATCTTTCGCACTCCAAAATTGCCCCACCACTTCCCGTGGCTTCTTTGGCCCCATCTTTGTGTCAGACTTTAAAGCATTCGATGTCCCACAAGTACAATTCCAAGTGGTTCCAAGGAGCGCAAAAGTGCCCGTATGACGGTGGAGTCGGAGCCGTCCCAAGATCCACTGTGCCCAAGGAAGCGCGCCAAGGCTTTGTTAATGAGTTCTTACAGCCAAAACGTCAGCTTTTTCCAAGCGTCCAATTCCCGGAGGATCAAGAGATGCATAAAACTGACAGCTATGTCACACCACACAACCTCCGACGAATAGAGGCACGAAAGCGGCGTGGATAGCTCCGCCTCCTGCCGTCTAATACTGCTTCGCTTGTTTCTCTCCCTTCTCCTCTTCCTTTCTCCTGTGCCTCCACCTCCTCTCTCTCCTTTTCCCCTTCTTTCCCGCAGCTGTTTCATTGTAGGCGTATACCTCAGCCCTTTCGGCTTTTCCATGTCCCTCGTGGCAGCAGTGGTTTTCCACATCAGCATGTGATACATGGCATTCAGCGGGCATTCTCAATGTCAAGTGCCCTGCCGTGGCGTGTTGCTACTTTCACCTGCTTTGTTCTCCACTGGCTTCGAGTCTGTCTCTTTCAAAAGTTTGCCATCGCAATCTCATTGAGGATGTGCACCTGCTGCTTGGTGCCCAACCTCATTTGCTAGCTTGAGCTTTCTAGGTTTTGCCTATGCATTGGTCAAGGCACGGCCACCGCCCCATGCACGACCGTTACCTGACGAGTGGAATTCCCTTAGAAATCGCACTTTCGCCTTTACAACCATGTGCCGTGCAATTGGGAAGAAGAGGCCGGAGTCCACCATCCTTGTGGGATACCTTGTAATCGATTGATACTCGGGAACCCCAGCAGACTTGAATCACAATCTGGAGTCAATTGCAAACACACACATGCAAAGACTGGTGATGCACCACGGGTTGAGATACCTCGACAAGGCGCTGAACCAACCAGATTCACACCCTGGCCTCACTAGTAGGCAGTAACTTCGGTGAACCTGACCGTCTGGCCTTGGTGTGAACAGGTGTGGTTCGCCCCTTGACGGTGTCTCCCCATGATCTCTGGGAACTGCTAGCCCACAACTCTGGAGCCATCGGCTCTGGAGGATGTCACCCCCAGATCACACATGGCTCCCTGAGCCAGCCAACTCATGGGGGTGTTTTATGGTTTCTCTGCTCGCTTCGGCATTTTTGTTGCGGCGAGTTTTCAAATTTCTCTGCATAAGACTCGTTGCGCGATTTCTGGACAGATGTATCACATGGTTAATCAGCTAGAGACGCGATAGACCGCAATTCGGACAAACAGCATCCCAATTTTCCGCCGAATTGGTCGATGCACGCAGTGAGGAGCCATGCATTAGCTAGCTTTGCTAGCTATCGCAGAACCTACGGCAACGCTTCTTGCTTCACGCGATGGGATATGCAGAGAACTTGTGAGGCGGGGAATTCATTGAATGTACATGATTTTCGCAGTTTTACTGCCGGCTTCGTTCGCTTCTATGCTTCAATGCTTCGAAGTTTTCGTTTCACCTTGTTTCACTTGTTTCACCTGGTTTCACTGCTTCTTATCGACCTTAGCTTAGTGCTACCAAGGCGATGCAGGCGAGCAAAAAACAGTCTTTGCAGCTTTCCGGACTAGTAGTGACCTGCATGGTGTGTGCAATAGGCACTTCCTGGAAAAAAAATGATGAAACTTCCGCTCATTTGGTTCAAGGGTGAGCCACATTCCATGAAGCATCAGCAAACTTTTGTCTGTAAAAGCACTTGCAGGTAAAATATGCATATTGCACCACTATGGCGCTTCCTGAAACAAAAAAGTGTGAGGGTCCAAATACAAGCAATTTGAAGTCTGTTGGCGGATGTAATTGCCAAACACAACCCTAAGATTTGTACTTTCTCGTTGCGTCTGTGGCTGTGACCGAGGTTCCGCTCCACAACAGAGACGCATGAACAATGTGAATGATGTGGATGAGGTGCAAAGTGTAAAAGATTCGAAGATGATGTTCACCGAAATCTCGATGATGAGAATGAAGAAGAACATGATTATGATGATGAAAAAAGACAATGACGATGACGATGACGATGACGATGACGATGACGGTGACGGTGATGGTGGTGGTGGTGGTGGTGATGGTGATGGTGATGGTGATGGTGATTGCGATGATGATGGTGGTGATGATGGTGATGATGATGATGACTTTGATGATGATGATGGTGGTGATGATGATGATAATGATTGTGATGGTGATGAGTTTGCCAGTGGTTGCCATGATGAATTGGACTTGGGTCAAGATTTTGATTGTGGCTTTGTGATCATGACATTGACCATGACAAATGATTGTGATGATGATGATGGTGGTGATGATGATGATGATGATGATGATGATGTTTTTGATGATGATGATGATGATGATGATGATGATGATGTTGATGATGATGCTGATCATGCCGATAGATGATGATGAGGTTGGTGATGACGGCGATGATGGAGATGATGATGATGATGATGATGAGGATGATGAGGATGATGATGATGATGATGATGCTGACAGATGATGATGATGATGATGGTGATGATGGTAGTAATGATGATGACCAAGTGATAATGAAGAAGCTGTGATGTTGATGACACTGAAAGGATGACGGTGGCGATGACGTTGATGGTGATGATGATGATGATGACGACGAAACAATGAGAATGATGATGGTGAAGCGATGACGAAACGATGAGAAGATGATGAAGAAACAATGATGATGTTGATGATGATGATGATGATGATGACGTTGGGGATGATGATGCTGATCATGATGATGAACAATGATGACAATGGGATTTTCTTTGAAAATTTGTAGGTTGTTTCAATGAAAACGATGATGATGATGATGATGATGATGATGATGATGATGATGATGATCAGGAATAAAGATGAGCGGCAACATCGGCATGTTCACGAGAAATGTTGATCATGATGATGATGATGATGAAGATGCTGCGCGATGTTGGCAATGAGGTTTTCCACTGAAAATCGGATGGACATTGTTTCAGTGATGACGAAGATGATGATGATGATGATGATGATGATGATGATGATGATGATGATGATATGATGATGATGATGATGATGATGATGAACGATGATGATGATATTGATGGTGGTGGTGGTGGTGATGATGATGAAGAAGATGATGAACAATGATGACAATGGGTTTTCCAATAAAAATAAATCGAAAAATGTTTCAACGATGACGATGATGATGATGACGACGATGATGATGGACAATGATGACAGTGGGGATTTTCAATGGAAAAAAAAAGAATTGTCTCATGAGGATGATGATGATGATGATGATGATGATGATGATGATGAACAATGATGACAGTGGGGATTTCTTATGAAAAAAAATATTTTACTTCGAGTGATCCCCAGCATCGCGTGTAAATCAGCCTGACACAGGTCTATCTGGCCAAGCTTTTGACATTCTTTCTGGCATAGCTTTTGGCATTCTATCTGGCGTAGCTTTTGGCATTCTATCTGGCAAAGCTTTTGACATTCTTTTTGGCGCAGCTTTTGGCATTCTATTTGGCATAGCTTTTGGCATTGTACCTGGCATAGCTTTTGGCATTGTATCTGGCATCGCTTTTGGCATCAGCTTTTGGCATTCTATCTGGCATCGCTTTTGGCATTGTATCTGGCATAGCTTCTGACATTCTTTTTGGCGCAGCTTTTGGCGTTCTATCTGGCGTAGCTTTTGGCATTGTATCTGGCATAGCTTTTGGCATTGTATCTGGCATCGCTTTTGGCGCTCTATCTGGCGTAGCTTTTGGCATTCTATCTGGCGTAGCTTTTGGCGTTTTTTCTGGCGTAGATTTTGGCGTTCTAGCTGGGGTAGCTTTTGGCGTTGTATTTGGCGTCGCTTTTGGCATTGTATCTGGCATAGCTTCTGACATTCGATCTGGCATCGCTTCTGGCGTTCTATCTGGCATAACTTTTGGCGTTCTATCTGGCGTTGCTTTTGGCATTGTATCTGGCATAGCTTTTGGCGTTTTATCTGGCAAAGTTTTTGACATTCTATCTGGCATAGCTTTTGGCATTCTATTTGGCAAAGCTTCTGCCAGCACTGGACGTGGATGGTCGAGGTTGAGGTCCGGGAGCGAACACTGGGCATGGATGTCGTGGTTGAGGTCGGGCAGCGAACACTGGGTGCGGATGGTCGTGGTTGAGGTCCGGCAGCGAACACTGGGCGTGGATGGTCGCGGTTGGCGAAACACTGGGTGGGGATGGTCGCGGTTGAGGTCCGGCAGCGAGCGCTGGGCGGGGATGGTCGCGGTTGAGGTCCGGCAGCGAGGACTGGGCGGGGATGGTGGGGTTGAGGTACGGCAGCGAACACTGGGGGCATAGCTGGTCGTGGTTGAGGTCCGGCAGCGAACACTGGGCGTGGATGGTCGGGCGAGGAGACGAGAACGAGGAGGAGAGAAGGAGAAGGAAGAGGAGGAAGAGCCGGAGCTGACATAAAATCGAACAACCCTCACCTGACAGGTGGGAAATCAAAATTGCTTCAATGATGACGTTGATGATGATGATGATGATGATGATGATGATGAGGATGATGGTGATGATGATGATCATGATGTTTATGATGATGATGATGATGATGATGATGATGATGATCATGATGATGATGATGATTTCATGAGCAATGATGACAATGGGAGTTCCCAATGAAAATGAAATGAAAGTTGTTTCAGGCACATTAACGGTAACACAATGTTTCATTGCCAATCTGAAAAAACATCATCATCATCATCATCAACATCATCATCATCATCATCACCATCATCGTCAACAACGTCGTCGTTCAAACAAGTTTCATCACGTTTTCATTATACATCAACATTGTCATCATTGCTCATCATCATCATCCCCCAAAAAAAGATCATTATCATCGTCATCATCATCACCATCATCCTCATCATTGATGCAAGTTTGTTTTTTTTTTTTCGTTGGAAAATCCCATTGTCATCACTGTTCATCATCATCGTCATCATCATCATTATCATCAGCAACATCATCATCATCATCACCATCATCATCTTCATGATCAAAAACATCATCATCATTATCATCATCATGATCAGCAACATCAGCAACATCATCATCATCATCATCATCATCACCATCATCATCATCATGATCAGCATTAACATTTTCAGTGCCACCATCATCAGCAGCGTCGTCGTCATGGTCATCATTTTTCTCATCATCATCATCATCATCATCATCGTCATCACCATCATCATTATCATCCGCATCATCATCATCATCATCATCATCAACATTATTATTATCATCAACATCAACATCATCATCATCATCATCATCATCATCATCATCATCGTCATCATCATCATCGTCATCATCAGCAACATCAGCAACATCATCATCATCATCATCATCATCATCATCATCAACAACAGTCTTTCCATCACAAAAAATAGTTGTCGGGATTGCTCATCATTTATGATCGACGTTGTTGATCTTTGTTTTGGCAGGCCCCAATGACCATCGCCATTTGAGGTGGCATCTGTGTTTTTGTTTGCGTTCCGCAGGGTTTTTCCCATGTTGTTTTTCAAGTTTGTGCGTTTCCAACTAGCACTGTTTCGATTTCATGTGATTGACGCAAAAAAATTGGAAAAACCAAACATTTGCGGACAATCAAAGACCAAACATGTCCATGCACCAGGCGCCCAGACCCCTGAAACATTGTGAGTGAAAATTCCGCAGGAACATGTTTTGCTAGCTCCCAGAGCGAGCCGCTGACCTTGACGAGTAGATCCAACAATTCAGTTTGAATCTTTTCCCATTTTGTGAATTTCCATGTTTTTGCTGCTTCAATTTTCAAATGGTGAAAACCAACTGCTTTACAGTTTAGTGATCGTTTGTTGATGGTTGTTTGTTTGAAATTGTTTGTGTTCAAGTTGGTTTCGTATTCTACCCAGAGATGTAACATTAATCATGTGGCCGACCTGCGTTAGATCAAAAGGCTCACAATCTTCCGAAATCGGCGCGCAGATCTTCATGTTCCTTCCATCTTCAGCAATCAACCCCTGAAGGTTGGTGCTCGTTTTTGTGCTTTCGAATAAATCTAGACAGGTGCGTACCCACAGCACGCCCAGACACATGCATCAGTTGGAAAAAGTGCAGGCCAATGCACCTCCCCTTCATTTTCTGATAAATATTTTCTGATAAATGCCCGTTTGCAAATGCACATGCGCAAGTCGCATGCATATGTACGCATACATGGAATAGATGCCAATCGCGATTTTGGTAACAACATGTGTTCGTGAGTATATGTGTAGGCACTGATGCCTTTAGAGTCAGGGGAATGCGTACCAGCATATTTGAAAATGTGATGTGTTGCGTTACATTGATATGCAAACGCACAAACATGTGTGCTTATGCATGCCACATCATGTGATTGCATTCATTTTGGTTTGTGCAAATGCACACGCGTGAGCAATGAAGTGTTTATTGTTGCCCCCACTTTGCCCAGCGGGCGCATGGCTGAATTTTCTTGATATCATGTTCAACGGGGCCAGGTTGCGATTGGACGGCCGGGTATGCTTGCAAATCGAAGCGCCTTGTGGACGCCAAATTCGTCAAAATGCTTCTGGACTATGCACTTGCGTTTGGATGTCCCATTATGGTTGCTTGCGCCAACCCAAATGCGTTTGCAAACCTGAACGTACGTTTTGACACAATCTGTGACAATGTGAAAAAACAAGTTTGCAAAGGTGAACGTATGTTCTTTCAATGTGAGAGAACATGGCGCAGTGGAAACAAATACACGTTAGACGTTTGCATTCATGCAATGTTTTTGCGGCGGCTATCATTCTGGTTGTTGTTGACTACGATTTGATTTGGACAAGGAAAGGAACGATTGCACAATGATGGAGTGGACGACAACCAGAGACGGTGCTAATTCAGATCCACAGTGTTTTTCCTTGGCTGCATCGGGCCATTATGATTCGAATTGATCGCATGCGCATGGACGATCGTCGTCGCCCCGTGGTTTGAAGGGAATTCTTGAGGGCAACAACTCAAAAAATCGCCAAGGCCCTGACAACTAACATAGAATGCACCATCATATATCTTGGGACCACGATTTCCAACACCACAATTTTACTAAACAACAAACGCTATGTACGTTCAAAATTGCCTCAGATATGGCTACCGCATCAGCAACGCCAGATGAGGGACAAAAATTCATTTGATTGCGAAATTGGTGTTGATCCAAAACCGTAGAGGTGTAGCGGATGCGCTGATGAATTCCTATAGGGTTGCGAATTGTTTTTCTTTCACGGTTCACATTCAGAACGTGCAAACCGAATGCGTTCCCAAACTTCAATCAAAAATTTGCCTTGCCAACCACTCTTCTATCTTGATGGGCATGCAAAAATATTATCGCCGGTTACCGCCGGTTGTCCGGATGGCCAACAACAAATAAACTTCGTTATTTGGAATCTAACGTGTGGGACGTCTACCGCAAGAATGCCCCTTGGCCAAGCGCCAGATACGACAGCAGCGCCGCTCTTGATCAAGCACCACATGCGAGCAACCTGCGAGCATCCCTCAAGAAACCCTCGTTGCCTTGCAGAATGGGGCACGTGATTTGGCCGCTATATTTTTTTCATGCCTGGAAACGGACTAACAGGACGACCACGCAGCAGGTGTGCAGAAAAATGACAATTCCCAACCTTTCAGGCCAGCTTTCGTCGAAAAGGTGCACGGTATAAAAACGATCCATTTGCTTCCATTCATGTTGTGCGTGGTTTGAGAGCTATCATTACTTTGGGAAATTTGTGCGTGACTGCTTGGTTTTCTGGTAGGCTAAGTGACTTGATGCCGCAAAATCTGCATGTGTTCTTTTCCTTCATTTGGTTTTGTGAAGCTTTGTTGGGGGTCCTTTTTTCCCAGGGTTTGGGAAAAGAGTTGGTTCGCATCGGATGTATTTCACGGCGGAAACGCATCACCCTTGCAAAAAACACGTTTGCAAAACAGAGACCACCACATAACAAAAAATACGGACCACACCGCCGCAATGCCAATACCAAACCAGCATCATTGTTGCTTTTGTAAGCTTACAAATTCCACTTCTACCACTTAAATACGTTATTCCTTTCAAAATTGAAAATTGTTCGATCCATGATGCAAGCTGTGAAGAGAACACGGGATTTGCTCCAATCGATCCTGTTCAACCCACTTGGATTTTGTCCTTTAGGCAAGCAGTGCGGCGGGCCTATATTGAACACAAGCGCTCCAAGCGAGATCAATTAAAAAGGTTCAATGCATCAACGCCAGTGAAATCAATCAATTTGCCCTGATAACTTTTTCCGTGCGCAACATCCATTGGTTTCCGATTTCCTCAGTTTTTATCCTTGCAAACACTTCCCAGGTGGCTATTCCAAATGTTCCCTTGGTCGTCGGAGTTTCCTTTGGCCGCGGCCAAGCAGGTTCCGGGCTGAGATCCGCACTCGGTGACCTATTCCAAGCGGTCTGGGTGGTTTTTACTTTTTCACTGTGCCTTTTGAACAACCCTTAAGAACCAAACCCCGTGATAATCACTGCGGGGCAAAATGCACACGCCCGCGCATGTTGAAAAAGGAAGGGAAAGGAGGAGGCAAAAGCAAAAATGCACCAACTGTCCATTAGGGACAGCTCCGCTCGAGTCAAAGAGTTTCACCGTCGCAAACTTCTTTTTCTGCAAACGCAGTTTCGGAAGCAGATCAGCCGACAACACCAACTTTGTCACAGAACTTGCACGCCAATTCAACTTTTGCAGTTTTCACGAAGAATGCACGCATACATACTGATGATCGATTAGCAGAATTACTGGCCGAACTGGATGGTCTGGAATGGGACATCATTTTATTCACCGAAACTCGTTCTTCGCAATCGTTCTCACATTTGATTGGTGGACATGCCCTGTTGGCATCGCCGTGCGAGAGGACAGCAGCTGCTGCAGTGGCAATCTTGGTTCACAAACGGCATGTCAATACATTGAAACAATGCAAACGTGTCAATGAAAGATTGATGTACGTGGACTTGGGAGCACGGCCGCACACAATTCGTTTTATTTGTGTTTATTTTCCACATACAGGCTATGCAATGGCCGACTTAGAGAATATGTATGATGATTTGCACCGTGTCTGCGACGACGCTGTTCGTGCAGGAGTATTCCCCATCATTGGCGGGGATTTCAACACCCAACTTGGTATCGGTGACCGGGGCGCCTTTTTGTCCGAGTTCTGTGTTAGCTACCGTTTGTCCGTTGCCAATGGGTCGGACGATGCAGAAGAATGGACTTTTTGCAGTTCCACTGGCATTCGGCGTCGCATCGATTTTATCCTCCACTCCGTGAGTTTGAACTGTCTTCACGGCTCTGCAACCGATGTCTTGGATTTGGGTTCCGATCACCGTGCTGTACGCGCTTTATTTCATTTTACACATGTGAAGAAACACAGGAAAAATTGCAAACGAAACAATAGAGGATGGAAACCTGTGAGTTTGGAACGGTATCGGTCCCTCATCCGTGAAGAGTTGGAGAAGGAAATTCCGCACAACATGATTGATTTGGAACAAAAGATATTGGCATGTGGTATGCAATGCCGCCACCATCATGGGACCTCGATAGAAGCAAACTTTTGGGAATCCAGCGAGTTGCAATCTTTGCTGCGGAAACGCAGGCAATGCAAAGATGTCACATCACGAATCGGTTTGTCCAAAGAGATTCGTAAAGTGATTCGAAAACATGCCCGTGCAAAGAAAAATTCCAAGGTAATGAAAATTTTGTCACAATTTGCCAATATTGATGCATTACATGCCGTGAACGATATGCCTCGACAAGGAACACATGATGTTGCAGACGCTCCTGATCCAGATCAATTCGCAGATTTCTTGGAGAACATTTTTGATGACATCGATTGCGAATGGGATTCCAGCCAGCGATGCTCACAGCAATATTCAACAACCGAAATTCCTCCATTTCAGCTTGATGAGGTGCAGGCGGCGCTCAAGAACATGCATGCCAATCGAAGTGCATATGATGAAGGTTTAGTATTAGAGATGTTTCGGGATGGCCCGACAGAATTGCACTCATGCTTGTTAAGCTTGTACAATCGAATGCTTCAAACTGGGGAGTTGGAATCGTCCTGGAACCATACTTTGTTCCGCATGATGGCAAAACATGGGGACTTGACAGCCGTGCAAAACTGGAGGCCCATCGCTGTATTGAAAACATCATATAAGATCTTTTCGAAATTGCTTCATGGACGTTTGCGTGGGATATTGGATGCTCAACAATGTCCTGATCAAGTTGGTTTTCGTGCGGGCACCGGGATTGAACACGCTGCAGTTGTGTTTGAGTCAATTTGTGGCAAATCTATCGAATGGGGAGCGGACATGTGGTTTGCAAGCTTGGATTTGACGAAGGCATTTGACCGCATCAAGTACAACTCTTTGTTTGGCGCTTTGGAACAACAGAATGTGCCGCCTCCGTACATATCCTTGCTTCGAAAAATTTACAGCCGTCAAACTGGATCATTGGCATGCAGCAAAACATTTCACATCAAACGTGGGGTGAAACAGGGTGACATTCTTAGTCCTTTACTTTTCAATGCCGGTTTGGAAGCTGCAATGGCAAGATGGAAATCTCGATTAACATCACATGGCCTGTTCCTGGGGTCTGGTGAGCGGCTGACAAACATTAGGTACGCTGATGACTTGATGCTTTATGCAACATCATGTGCGGAATTGCAAAGTATGCTTGAAATTTTGATCCAAGAACTGAATGCCGTTGGATTGGACTTGAACCACCGCAAAACCAAAGTGTTCACCACCAACCATTCGAGCACGCCTCTATATTTGGAATTGGGGGCAGATTTGGTGGAAGTACTCCGTGGAGGTGACATGCACAAGTATTTGGGTCGCAACCTCCCAGGTGATTTGCGGAAACGCGGTGAGACGGAATTAGCTCATCGCATTCGACTTGGTTGGATGAAATTCCAAAAATTTCGATGGATTTTCACGAATAAACATGTGAGCATTAAATTGCGGATGAAATTGTTCGATGCCGTTGTGACTCCGACTGTGATGTTTGGCTTGTCGACCCTCCCGCTGACAAAATTTCAGGTGTCCAAATTGGACCAAGTACAGCGGCGGATGCTACGATCCATTGTCGGCTGGGTCCGAATGGAAGGAGAACCGTGGAATGAGACAATGGGCCGGATGAAACACAAATTGCAGATGGCAAAGCAATTGTGTGGCACACAAGATTGGTCAACACTCCTGGCACGTCGACAGCATCCCGACGCCGGCCCCCGCGGCACCTCAGGACGGGAAAGCTGCAGGGGAGCAGGTGCATCGAAGGGGTACCCTGTGGTGAGCAAAGCAAATGCCCGCCGTGTATCCCAAAACATGGTTGCAGAGGAATAATGTTTCCGGTGGCAGCGATATCGACGAAAATGACGCGGTTGTTTTTGATGGTTTGTTTGCGTTGGAATGGCGCATTGGCAGTGCCACGTCCCATGGGCGTGAATAGCTTTCAACAAAAGGCGACGCCGCACTGGGAAGCGATTATGATTCAATTTCCCGCCGGTGACTGTCAGCATGAAGTTCTGGCGCCGTGGTCGTGGCCATGGGTTCGGCGGAACAAATTTCAGCAAATAAAGCAGGAACCTTGATTTTGTTCGTTGTAGGCTGTTCGAAAAAAAAATTGGGCGCAATTTTTTTGCGCTGGGACGTTGCGGGGCGCAAGTTGAGCTTTGCAATTTGGTGTTTGCCGTCGGCCCAAACCAAATTTTCAATTCACAGATCAAAAAACAACATCGCCGCGCATCATCAAAGCCGCGGCGCATCCCAGGGTTGCCCACTATTGGTTCTTTTTCGGTTTTCTGGTGGCGTGGGTTGAGTAATTTTTTTCGTGACGCGGGCACACATAGCGCGGCGATTGTTTGGGAGGAAATGTTTTCGAAACAACTGCGTTGTTTGCAAGCCGTTCGGCTCGACAAAACGGGGCTGCGGAACCAATTCCACCCAGAAGAAAATCCTCCATAGAAACGACATTAACTCGCATGTTAAACGTCAGCCGTGTGTGGACCAAAACTTCTTATGAAAATTTGACGATTTCAAATTTCATTGCCGACGTACTTCCGTTTTCAGGTTGCAGACTCGGATGTTCTCCCGGTTAGGCGTTCGTTTTTTTGCCGGGGGGTGGTGTAAGGAAACCCGGGGACTTCGAACCATCCTTGCCTCAGTCGCAAAAGGGGTTCTGGAAATCCATTTGGGTTTCAATGTTTTGTCCGGCTTATCTGGGCAAAACCAAAATTTTCCACGAGCTTCGATGCCTGCGCCCATATATAGTGTCATAAGGCAGAGCGGCTTTGTTTCACATTCCGTTGGACTTCTGGGGCAACACTTTGCGAGGTAAAGCAATAGAGCCTACCATGCCAATACACAGCCCTTCGGGATGGGATGGTCTCCAAAAGCCTCTGCCTGCAATATGCTCAAGCGGTGATTGCCTCCGTGGCTTGTTCTGGACGCGCGCATCGGTCCATTCGGTGACGCTATGTTCGAAAATTGAACGTTGCAATGGTTGGGATGCCATCCACATTGGCGCGCACGCCCCATTTTTGGGCCATCAAATGGGCACAGAAACACAATGTTTTTCACCGGCCAGGCCCCGGATGTGGGCAGCCCGAAACCCAGACACGGGCCGGGGGGGGAAATGGCTGACCAGGCGGTCGTTGAGGGGTGGTTTGTCAAGATGTTTCCCATATTCCTGCAAAACTTGATGCCATTCAGGGTTCCAATCTGCGTCCCGTAATTTACAAAATGCAATGTCCCCGTCACATTCACATCACATTGGGCCCGTTCGAGTTGACGATTGCGCCCGCAAGAGGGGACGACGACCCCGGGAATCAGAGCGATGAGCGAAAGGGGGAAAAATTTGCCTTTCGGCAAGCCACACGTTCAAGTGTGTCTCGGCTCAGGTGTGCCGGTGCAGGTGTGCTGGCTCCACTATTAGGTGACGCAATGCCGTCGTCTCAAAGGCAAATTGTTGCGTGGAAGAGTGGTGAGACCGTCGTTGACATCCAAGATGATAATCCGAAAGGAGCGGGAAGTAAAAACCTTCGAAAAATTCGAAAAAAAACAAGTCTGCCGGGACAATCCAGGAGGCCATGTCAAAAGGTGCTAATTGGCAAGACTCTTCGAGTGATTTTGAAAAGGGTATTTGAAAATGCCCGCCTTTATGGAACAGGACATTGAGGGTCCAAACAGCACCAAGCGATCTGCGCCACTAGGTTCGCCAGACGAAGAGGCAGAAACTAGAAGTAAAATGCTCAACGCTGATGTCGTTCCAGGGTCTTTGGCTGCAGAATCTTCAGCTCCGGTGTCCTGTGTTGAAATGACCGCCTCGACCATTTTTGCCTTGCGGACACAGATACGGGATGAACTCAAACATGGAATTGTTGAAATGGAACAGCGTTGGAAGTGAAGGCAAAACTGCGTGAAGAGAAGGCTGCGTGACAGGATTTGGAACAAAGGTTTACTGCTCTGGAAACGCAACACCGTATGCATCAAACATGGAGTGCCTGAGGTTGATGGGGCAGAACTCGACAAGTCGGTGGTTGCCCTTGGTGGTTTTGGCGAGAAAACAGTGGAAGAGATTGACGCAATGATCCAGGAATTGATGGTCGGGATTGCTGGTTTCCAAGAACCTGAGATTATCGAAGCCAATGTGCCCCTTAGCCATGGTCAAATTCGAATCGCAGATGGGAATTTAGAAATTTATCCGGTCCCACAGGTACCATGAAGGAAGGCAGTCGCACAATTTGTGGGTATCCGAAAACCGTTCCAAAACGGAAAGGGCATGTTGCAAAACAATTTCCAGGTTGAAAAAAATCATGATTGAAGTTGGAGGCTGGTTCCCGCAGAACATACATGTGAACTCCAAAACTTTTAAAGTCATGGTAAAAAAGGACGGCAAGTTGGTTCCAGTGGCAAAGTTCCACGGCAAAGGCGTGACCTGGGTGGGCGAGACTGTGGTGAATCAAGCGGCGCGTGATGCTCTGAAGGCTTTCCGGGGAAAGATGGAGTAGGGACACCCGAAAGGGAAAAAACATGATCACAAACAGTTGGGGCGTAATATGTCTTCAACGAATGGCGTGCTTCGTGGGCATGCATTTTTTGATTTGCATGTTTTGACCAGGAATGTACAAAACATTCGTTGCAATGACCGATGTGATGATTTGTTGGCTGAATTTGGCTAGGGGTTTGACTTTGATCCTGCATGCCGGTCGGCAGCCCTTTTGGGCGCAGGAAGTGCGAAACAAAAAAAACAAGATAAATTACAAAAATTGCAACAAACATTCTTTAAATTCATCCAAATTTCTGCATCACGAGCAACCAATTCCCAGTCTCCAATTTGCCGATATCGAGCACAGGCAACGAGCTTGGTTGGCCACATGTACCGAGGATATCAAGATTTGCGACGGCCTGCCGGTGACCAAGCAAGCGAACGGCGAACCCAACGCTCAGCAGCAAGATTTGCAACGTACATGCCCAATTTCCAGTATTGCTCCAAGCACCGTTGAGACCACACTTTCACACCAGAGCTCGAAGCAAAGGCATGGGCACGTGCATTCCAGCAATGAAAGGTCTCGTGCCAAGGCTTGGTCCAATCAACATTTCCTGGCGGGCCAACGATGATCCGAAGAAATTTCCGGCAAACAACATCCATTTGATCCAGATCACGTTGATGGATGGAGCGGTGCCCGGCAGCAAAAAGACCATACTGTTTTTCACCCCGTCCTCGAGCGTGACCAAGCCGAAGAACAAAACGGTTTCCGCTCACATTACAGGATCAAATTGCATATGGTCACGGCAAACGTTGTCATTGATAAATTGTTGGAAATTAATATACCCATTTGGGTGGTGAGTTTGACTTGAAAAAATCTTTTGACCGAGTTGGCTGGACAGCATTGTGGAGGAAAGGGGTTCGCTTAGTCGGGTCGCGAGCGCCTCGCTTAGTCGGGCAA
This sequence comes from Symbiodinium kawagutii, assembly GCA_009767595.1. NCBI lineage: Eukaryota > Dinophyceae > Suessiales > Symbiodiniaceae > Symbiodinium > Symbiodinium kawagutii. Next base: position 19,509 of record VSDK01008535.1, read on the forward strand.
CAATCGGCTCGCTTAGTTGGGTGCTCCTCGGTTAGCAGCGTAAGGTTCTGGGGTCTTCAGCACTGAAGGCGCTCAAGTTCTGGAGAGACTGGTCGGTTCAGGAGGGTTCCGGTGAGTTCCTTGGTAGATGGTTCGGGAAAGTTCGGCAGGGTTCTGGAATGATCCTGGGAGTGCCGGTGCTGTTGCCGGGCCAGATTCTGGATGTTCCAGGGATTTTTGGCGCGGTGTCCAAAGTTTCGGAGGGATGTGGAATGTTGCCGAAGTTCCTCCGGAAGGTGTTGTAGGGTTCCCGCAAAGTTCTGGGTATTTCCCGTGCAGTTCAAACGCCAAGTTGTGCTGGAAGGCGCTGCAGGTTTCGGCCCGGTTCCGGATGGTTTTGGACGTAGTTGCCAAGAAGCTTGTGTTCCCAATGGGAGTTTGTCAGCAATGCCCCCGCCCCCCACCCCCCCAAGACCCTAAAGGTCAGAAGTCAGGAGGCAAGGAGAAATAACAAATTCGTACAAACCCAGATGGATAGTTGCAGGCCGTCCACCAAGGTTATGTTCCCAATCGGAGTTTGTCAGCAATGCCCCCACCCCTCCCCCCCCCAAGACACTAAAGGTGAGAAGTCGGGAGGCAAGGAGAGATAACAACTTCGTACAAGCCCAGATGGATAGTTGCAGGCCGTCCACCAAGGTTATGTTCCCAATCGGAGTTTGTCAGCAATGCCCCCACCCCTCACCCCCCCCAAGACCCTAAAGGTCAGAAGTCAGGAGGCAAGGAGAGATAACAAGTTCGTACAAACCCAGATGGATAGTTGCAGGCGGTCCACCAAGATTATGTTCCCAATCGGAGTTTGTCAGCAATGCCCCCACCCCTCACCCCCCCCAAGACCCTAAAGGTGAGAAGTCGGGAGGCAAGGAGAGATAACAAGTTCGTACAAGCCCAGATGGATAGTTGCAGGCCGTCCACCAAGGTTATGTTCCCAATGGGAGTTTGTCAGCAATGCCCCCACCCCCCACCCCCCCAAGACCCTAAAGGTCAGAAGTCGGGAGGCAGGGAGAGATAACAAGTTCGTATAAACCTAGATACAAAACGGTGTGTGAAGTGAGCCGTCTACCTCTTTCAATTGGTTTTACCGGGCTAAGTGATCCTCGGAAAGTGGTGAGAATGTCAAGCAATGATTGTCTTACCGGGCTAAGTGATCCTGGTTTTACCAGTCTAAGTGATTTTTTTTGTGCTACCGGGCTACGTGGCCCCGGTTTTACCAGGCTAAGTGATCTTCCTCCCCATTGGGAAAGTGGAAATCCTTTTATGCACATGACATTTCGGAACACATGGTTTGGTTACGACAATGCCTGCGTTCCAAAGAAGAGGGATGTGTTTCCAGCTCTCGGGATTACGGTCGCCATTTCCCTATCAATGCTGGGGTGCGTCAAAGCTGTGTGTTGCGCCCAATACTTTTTGCGAGTGTTCTGCAATGGGGGATGCGGAATTGGCGGCAGCGGATTGCAAATTTGGATTGTGGCATTGACTTGCATGATGGTGTGCCGAAACTATTGGATTTACGATTTGCTGATGATATCCTCCTCTTTGCCCGCAGTTCTCGTGAAGCAGTGTTTTTGCTCAACGCGCTCATGGAAGGCTTGGCCGCAACACGTTTGATTTTGAACACGAACGAACAATTGGTATAACCAACGAAGCACAGCCTCCGTCGATTCTGATCATTGGCAGTGGGCAAATTATCCAAGTGAAACTAGGTGACCATGGACACAAATGGCGGGGTTGTATTTTGAGCGTGGGTCGTTGTCAAAGGACTCAGAAGGACGTCGGCTTCCACTTGCAGCCTGCCAGAAGGGCCTTTTTTTGCTAATAAACAAATTTTGTGTGATCAAGCAGTTCGGATCAAAGATCGCTTGCGTTATTTTGACGCAGTGCTGTCTCCCGTTGCTCTGTTCGGGGCTGGTCATCGTACAATACACGCATGTGACTTGCATACCTTGGATTGCGCCTTCCGAAAGATGTTTCGCAGAATGATTCATCTCCCGGCCCATGTGGATAAGACACGTCCGTGGCATGAAATTTTACACGTTTGGAACGAAAAAATTGAACGCATCAGATCGCAACATGGCGCGGAGCCTTGGTCGCGGAAATGTATTGTTCAGTATTATTACGCCTTAATGTCATTTTGCAAAACTGCCTGTGGACAGATGGATTCGACGTGTACTTTGTTGGTACCCGCCGGGGCGATGTGGTCCAGGTAATCCACGACACAACTGGTTGACCAAAACTATTGCGTATTGTCGTTACAAGGAATTTGGAAATTGGGACACCTTGGCTGCGTACAATAATGCAATGTGGATGAGACATATCAATTATTTTGTGACTTTTGTGACTTTGTGCGGTGTGCGAGATTGATGCTTTGGACTTGCTGCGACTTGATAATTTGAATTTCTTTGGTTTCACTTTTTTCACGTGCGCCCACATGGGATGCTTCCGGGCATGCAGGGATTCGACACGACTCGACTCGCAGCAAACCATACGCACCAGCGCTGCCTCAAATCTAGCCACGTTTCCGTTGCATTTTCCCAAGGCGACGTGGATGGCATTCATCCTACACAGTGTGGCAGAAAACCATGAATGGCCATTTCCATCCAACCTTGTGCTTGAGGAAATTGGGCCCAACAAAATGATCTGAAATTACCGTCCCACCTTCTCAGCGGACGGCCTATTTTACGTGCAGGTTGCTTCAAAAAATTGTTCCGCCAAACTGCCAGGGACCAGTTCCCTAGATGTGGTCGTCACCCATTTCGTTGCGCAATCCGCGTTGCAAACTGAACTTGCTTTTTGGCCAACTGTTGACGGCACTCGGCCATTGTGACACGGCAGCGTTGATTGCACGTGCAGGTTTCTTTGACCCATTGTGCCTCTCCAAGGTTCATCATGAGGTAAGCGTACCCAACCAACCTGAGATCGTAACATTTTGCGTTGTATGGTTTCCAACTGTTTCTTACCAAGAGCGCGCGGTGGAAGAAAAATGAACATGTGGATGTTTTCGCGCGGCGTTGGTCCAAAAATCAGGGGGCCAAATGGTGGAAACAATGTCAGACAAGACGTTGGGCAATAGAGTCCCATGTCGCGTCTGTGTACCCAAGTTGTTCGACGTCCGTTGGCTTGGAAATTTGCCAGCTTATGATTGATTTTAGATTGAGTACATCGCGGGTGCCAGCAAACGCATCACTTTGTTTCTTATGAACTGAAAACTTGCTGCGGCTCTAACAGCGTCCCGCCACTGTTGCCTCTTTCATTTCATTCCATCGTGACCACGCACTTTGCTGGCGCACGCACTCCCCCGGGAGCCGTCGGTCAAGAAACCGATTTCCCAGTGGACACGGCCCAGAAAAAGAACACGTGCGAAAAAATAAATGTGTTCGATTCAACGTTGTCCAAAAAATGCGGTTCCCGGATGGTTTTTGTCAGTGGCCTGTCATGACTCGGACTTAAAATGAGGGGTGTGAAGCTTTCTCGAACGGGCGATTGGCAAATGAAAATTCCACCCGCGGATGGCAGCGGCTC
>VSDK01008551.1:0-15441 GCA_009767595.1 Symbiodinium kawagutii
GGGAAGAGCAACAATCAGAGTAAAGTATCCTACTAACGATATCATTACATGAAAGAATGTTTTTGCACGCGCGCAAAGATTTTACACAAATCTCTAGTCAAGCCTACCTAGCAACACGGGTCAGAGCCCTCAAAAGGGTCTGGCGACGCCCGCTCCCACAGGCCGCCTCCAATTCCTTCTCAAAGGAGATGATGCCCTTCGGCGCCTGCGGCGCGTAAGAGGAACCGCGAGGGAAGAGCAACAATCAGAGTAAAGTATCCTACTAACGATATCATTAAATGAAAGAATGTTTTTACACACGCGCGAAGATTTTACACAAATCTCTAGTCAAGCCTACCTAGCAACACCATGCTCTATGAAAGAGATGTGGCACACATACGTGTGCATTTACGCATCTCTACTTGTAGTTCGCCACCCTCCAGGCCTCTTCCAGGCTGCCCAAAAGTCCTCCACGCCCAGTTCTTCCAGGAACGCGGCGTGGAGCCTGGTTCCCGCCACGGCGTCAAGCAGCCTGTGCGAGCGGGCGCTCAGAACCCTCGAAAGGGTCTGGCGACGCCGGCTCCCACAGACCTCCTTCAATTCCTTTTCGAAGGAGAGGATGCCCTTCGGCACCTGTGGCGCGTAAGAGGAACCGCGAGGGAAGAGCAACAATCAGAGTAAAGTATCCTACTAACGATATCATTAAATGAAAGAATGTTTTTGCACACGCGCAAAGATTTTATACAAATCTCTAGACAAGCCTACATATGAAAGAGATGTGGCACGCATACGTGTACATTTACGCATCTCTACTTGTAGTTCGCCACCCTCCAGGCCTCGTCCAGGCTGCCCAAAAGGCCTCCACGCCCAGTTCTTCCAGGAACGCGGCGTGGAGCCTGGTTCCCGCCACGGCGTCAAGCAGCCTGTGGGAGCGGGCGCTCAGAACCCTCGAAAGGGTCTGGCGATGCCGGCTCCCACAGACCTCCTTCAATTCCTTTTCGAAGGAGAGGATGCCCTTCGGCACCTGTGGCGCGTAAGAGGAACCGCGAAGGAAGAGCAACAATCAGAGTAAAGTATCCTACTAACGATATCATTAAAAACCAAAATGATCATGTCATGACATATCAAATCACAATGAGCATTAGCCGCATGGTAATATATCATAATGATCATATTATACCGGCTTATCTTGATATCGAGCAGCTGAGGGAGGCGCGAGGATGGCAGGGTGAAGACATGGAGATGGAGAATGATGTGGCAAGTTGGGTCGGTATTCATCAACCAACCAATGCTTAGCTCAAGCTGGTTAACAGTTACTAAAAAGGGATAACAACTAGCAAGTCTAGTATGATAACCCCCTCGGTGGCGATTTTCTGATTATAGGGTTAAAAGGGTTATTAGCATGAATTTTGGGTAGTGATAGGGGATACCAAACAGCAATTGTGGCGAAACAGCTATTGGTTGGGATACTGTTAATCAACAAACCTGGCTGGTAAACTCTAGCTGGTTAATGCTTATTGATAGGGGATAACAATTAGCAATATAGGGGGATACTGAAAAACAATATATGGTCAACAATGGGTCAAATTTTTCCCGCATCGGGGAAAACAATGGTTGATGACCAGCCAGATAGGGGGAATGTGATTGACAATGATGTACCCCCTAGGCGGCTATTTTGGCTGATGGGTGGTGTGATTGACATTTTTGATTTTTCCAAATGTGATTATCAACAACTGGTTGGTTGACAAGTATGTTGTTCAAATGGGTTCAAGCTGCCAGCCAATTTTTTGCAGATGAAAGGATGCTGGATTAATTGGTTAACATTGGTTTCCCCGGGCTTAAACAAATCAAAAAACATTGTCGAACCATTAAGCCACCACCAGCCATTACTACCACCAAGGTGGGGCCCCCGAACGGTATAATTTGATTTGTAAACCACTTAACTATAGCTAGGTTTGCCATGACTAGTAGCTACCCTAGTTGTGTTCACCAACAAATTGCTATCTTCGCGGCCCCAGTTCGTAGGGTTAGTTGAATTAACTATCATGAAGGGGAGGAGTTGCATGGGTGGCCAGGGTTACTTGACTACCATGAACGAGGGAAAACCAATTCGTAACAAGCCTGTACAAGCCCAGGGTCAGTTACTAGCATGAAGATCTGAGGTATTATTGCTTGCAGGTGCCATGCACAATTATCCCATTTGGTAGTGTTGGGTTTCCTTTAATTCTAGAAGTGCAAACTCTTGTTTCGCGCCTATCAAACATAGACAATGAAAAAACATATTTATGTTCTTTGGCGCTTGTTACTTGCACACTGTGTATCAGGGCGAGCAGCTCCCAGCCAGTGCCCTTGTGGCCTTGGCCCCCCCCGGACTGTCCGACAAATCATCACAGAATTGCACTTTTGAGTAGGAAATTGAACAAAGGAACGTTGTTGGTTTCACTGTTTTGGTTGATCTCCCAACCTGGCGCGGCTTTTCATCATCGTTATCAAAAAGTTCAATCAACCGAAAGAATTTCCAACATCAGAATAAATAGCAAAATCATAAAAGGGAGAACGGCGCGGGATTAACCAGAACAAAAATATGTTCCGAGAAATGAAAACCATTAGCATACTGAGCAACATATTTCTGATAGAAACTATAACGAGTAAAGTGATCAATCAAAATAAAGCAATGGTATGCCAAATAACAGTCAAAATCGGAATGTTTAGCTTAACAGCCCAAGAAAAAATGGGACCTGGCAAACGATGATCAAAACAAGCATCAAAATGATCAATGCAATAATCACAACCATAAGACACGGTTTCGAAGCTAAGCCGCGCTGAAAATTCCCCACCACTAGACACCGCCAATGAATACCAACATCGACCAAAACGTTCAATTCAAAACATTTACTTAACCTGGAATAAACCGCAGCGCGAGATACCAACCTGGTGTTCGATCTGGCAGACCTTCTGGCATTCTATCTGGCATATATCTTCTGGTGTTCTACCTGGTATGTCTTCGGACATTCTTTCTGGCGCGCTAGCTTGCATATTTTTTGAAATGATATCTGGCAAATCTTCTGCCGTCCTTTCTGGTATTCTACTGGAATCTCTTCTAATATCGTCTCTGGCATATGTTCTGGCGCTCTTTCCGCCACATATTCTGACGTTCGTTCTGGTATTCTATTTGGCGCCCCGCAGCCATCGGGAGCTCACGGTTCAAGTCAGGCAGGGCCCTCTGCAATCCGGAGCTCACACTCCACCCCGCCCGTTAAGTGCGAAGCAACTTCAACACCCCACGGCATCATCCACGTGGCATCACAACCATTCACCAGTGGCCAGCGCAGTGCAGCGTGAACTTCCAAGCACACATGCACTAAGTAGCATCAACCTTGCTGGCAAATCAACATGAACGTCAACATCCCACCCCATCCCACCCCACCCCAACTTACCCGGCATCGCTGTACGTGCTCAGCGACGGCAAACATTGGGGGCTGCGGATATGTATATATATATATATATGTACACAAAAAAATATGTTTATAAATCAATGGCTTAGCCTATCTTGCCCCCACCAATATCGACGTTGAATGGATTTCCATGCCAGTCAGCTTGAAATATCAACTCTGTCAAAGGAGGTATCTATGCTGATTCTCTCTCTTTCAACATTCAGAAACTACACCAGAGCCACAATCAAATTCCTTCACACCCTTTGCTCTACTCCGAGATTCGATGAAATTCCCGTGTCATTGTTAGTCCATGACATGAGCACATGACCTGCCATGAACATCCATAAACATCAACTAGCTTCAACCCATGACCACTGCCCAGCAGCATGCATGAAAATCGATCAAGCGTTGTAGTAAGTCGCCCAAACAACTCTCCACCGACAGCGTGACATTCATCTCGTCTGCCTCAAGCATGGTCGCCCATGCCATCCAACTGTCGATGGGTTATTCGAAACAAGCGAGGCAACCCACCCAGTAACTGGGGTCATGGTTGATTCAGCTGGATTCAGCTGGAACGTGACCCCCATGGAACTATGGCGATGAGGCGATGATGAGGCGACGAACCCCTTGATCTTCGCGCAGTGGCGGAAACCCACAATCCCAGTTCCTGAAAAAATCTGGGTGGCATCCTAGCTAGGCCAACTTAGCTACCTGGGGAAGCATCGTTTCGTTTCGCCCAAACACATGACCTGTGGCCGATGGGTCACTGCTTTTTCAAACACCCACGGCCTACACAAATTTCTTGCACACATGTAAATGGCCAACGGAACGTGATCCATAGGGTACGTACTTGGCGAACGGGCACCTAGCAAACCATTCTTCCCACAGGGCTCCCTGTGAAACTGATGGAATAACTTGGGTCGTTCGCGCCTTCTGCATGGCATGGGTCAAGACCGCCAACTCCCATCCCTCCGTGGACACCGGCGCATCGAAGTCTGCGTTCACCGTCTCCAACCACAAGCGTGGCTCCACGGAGGACTTCCTGGGCGCGGATGGTGGAGGTTTGCCCATCCGCCATCCGCTCAAATTGTTTCTTGTGAACTTATCATCATTGATTAAGGTATATGAATAGACATCTTTGGTGAAGTCAAGTGGTTCATTCATGGTATCTGATGTGGTTATATGTGGTGCATGTTCAAACCATAGTTGATGGTTCGGATGGCTATTGACGCTGACGATCGTCAGCCATGGCTTAGTACCTCAGTCCTTATTCTGGTTGTCATGGTCGGAGCCAACCCGCGGAACGTATCCCCATGCAATAAGCAAGGGGGTTGATAAGCCTGAACTTACATCACTTCCAAGATGTTTTGCGAGAAGTGAGAAACATCCGGATTTCACCATGTTACCCTAGTCATCTCCACTAAGCAACCTTTTGCTCACGCATTCCACGTGTTTCCCTAGATACAGCACCAGGAACTTCGGGGTACATGTAGAAAGCTAATTATGTGGAATGCAAGGTCCGCGTTTTAATACACCCTCCGTAAACCTCGTTATCAACCATGATTAGCTGGAAAAAAAATAAGGATCAACCTGATCAAACATTAAGGGTGTACACCATCAAGCTTTGAAGGTAGCAGTTCCACCCCTTCATGGCTCATGAAGAGCTCCTCCAAAGATCCCCATGGGTTTTGGCAGAGGGGTTCAGTGTCTTGGAAAAAGTCAGCTGTTTAGAAAAAGTCGGTATCCGGGGAATGAAGACGAGGGGTTGCTTCATTCTGGGGTAACATCACCAGGGCTGTTTGTAGTTTATGACTAATTGGCCACTCTTCTCCAAGGATGAGCAACCCATAGTTTTCTTACTTCGGTTTCATCATTCTCCGATGATCAGCCATCATGAATTGGTGGTTTCGACCCCTACGAAAAAGTTGTGTCAACCAAACAACTCTTGGTTAATATTGGGGAAAATCGAATGCGCGAAACCACCAGCCGTGAACAATTCATTGTGACATATCAAGACAGAAGTTCTTTTGGTTTCATGCTCAACAAGCAAGACCCGACAAACCCAGCTGCAAGCCTGATTACACCCAGCTACCCACTGCTGATCCGGATCAGTGGCTTCTCCCCCAAGCTCCCATGGATGTTTGCTTCTCAAAATGATGGCTTCCAATAAATACTGCTAGTCTATTTTCAGAAATCGCCCTGACATATCATGAATGGTCCGGGCTGTGTATTTGGTGGTCAATAAAGAGGCCCACCCAGTTCACAAGTCATAGACGTCCTCAAACAACAAGAAACAAAGACAGCAAACATCCCGCAAAACCATCTGCTATGCCCCGTCTTTCACGGGCATTTTGTGCTTGGACAATGTTGCTGCCCATCGCTTCATGATTTGATGCAAATACGAACCCACTATGTATGACCCCATCCACTAGCCAAGACGAATCATCGAGCCATCAACCATCGCTACGCCAAGCATCTTGCCGGCCCACAGCAAACGCCAGTGCGCGCGGCCCACTGGGTGGTGTTTCCAATTGGGATCGCTCACCAGGATCACCTGCGAATCATGGGCCGAGCGGGGGAACCAGGAACGCTCCACCGCTACCGGCTCCAAGCTTAGACAGCAGTAATTGTGAGTGCCTGGTGGGCCCAAATCAGCAGAACGGGATTGAGACCTTTCAAAGACTACAAACTCAAAAATGACAAAAATGGTTTTGCTTCTGGTTTGCGGCCTGAAATCTTTTGGCTCCTTGGATGTAACAGACACCTGCCAAATACTTTCTATGCAGGAAAAATGATCAAACAAGTGCCCCAGCGCGATTTGCAGATTCCCAACTTGGCTGCCTGTAAGGGTATGAGTCTGAGTCTAAGGAGAAGAGAACCTAGAATGGGTAGGGGCAAAACTGCCAAACAGTTACTTCATTTCTGGGGGCCTCGGTTTTGACTTCGGGCCAAACAACTCTGGCTTCATGTCCAATTTCAGGTCCCTTGTCACGACGACAACAACAACACCAGCAACAGCAACAGAAACAGCAACAGCAACAACAACAACTTCAAAGCCGACAACAATAGCACCAGCACAACCAAACACCACAGCACCAACGGACTGACCGACCACACCGCGCGGCCTTGTGTCTTGCATTGCACAGCAGCGGAAGAATGCACTGAGTTTCCTGGACAAATTTCATGTTTCAGCCCACCGGAAACGAAGCGGAGCGTATGCCCCTGCCATGGAATGCTGAAACAAGGGATTCCAGGTCCCCAGCTTGAAGACACCCCTCCCTTGAACAACCCACAATCGACAACACCCCTCCAAACCATCTAAGGATGAGATCTTGTCTGTTGGGATCAAAATGATTGCAGCGAATGGACCGATTGGATCGATCGTTTCGATCACTACAAGGTGGGGGCCCGAAGATAGCTTAGTTGGTCTATACTAGGACAACTACTTGCAATGGTAGATAAAACATGCCATATCAGAATGCCATTTTCTACTTTGGAGATCGAAGCCTCTGAAGTAAACACCCATCCCATCACACCTGTTGCTCATCGCTATTGACAATTGTCGCACCTACTCTAACCATCGGTTAACCACTTTAAGCCAGTACCCTTGCAAACAATATCTATCATGCGTCATTGCTGTTCTTCATCATGATTGCTACTAATCATTGTTGTGATGCATCATTGTTGTTAGTAGTCACTATGGTTACTAATTGTTGTAAGTTGTAAGTATCATTGGAGATCATTGTTGTGATTGTGGCCCCAACAGTTCGTGGGTTAATTGTGGCTCCTGCTAGGGCTGCCCATCAACAGAAATTCGAACCTAACGACTCTCTATTCATTGGCTCAGCGCTGGCAACGTTTTTCTGTCAACTATTCCAGCTACAAGCCAAACCGCACCCCATTGGACCATGGCTGCTGTTTTTCCTGCAAATATAAAATCTTTGTAAACATTTCTGGACCTCTGGATTCACCATCAACTGTCAAGCATAAGCTGCCGGTTGACTCTAGTCTGCAGTTCACTAATGAAGGTTGATACTGGTTGATTAAAACACAGCTTGAACACCATATGATTATTTTTTTCAACCATGATCAATTCCTATTAATTAGCCACTATGAGCCACTTGCGTGCGTTTACCGCAATCATTTACAGCAAGTAACCATCGATATCCTCTATTTCCCGCCAAATTCGCCATCCTTGACCGATGTTGACCGTTGATTTCCATCATAGAAACCATCATACAAACCATCATACAAACCAGTACCACCATCAGCTACTCATCACCGCTAGCATCCGTGGAAATAGGGGTACCCCCAAAGCAACCAATATCGCTGTAGTATCAAACCAACCATAACTTTGGGGGCTCCCAAGGCTTTAAGAAACCACCATCTGTTATTGCATCATTATCAGCTACTCATCACCACCATCAGCTACTCATCATCACTATCAGCTACTCATCAGCTACTCATCACCACTAGCATCTACGCATCACCTTCGCCACCATCGGCCACCAACGGCTTTCGCCGCACTGCGACCTCGCCGCCCAGCGTCGTAATCGAAACCGTGCGAGGGACCTCCGATCTTCGTGGCCCAGAAGAAACCCAGCTCTCCCGGTGCATCTTCATGGGTCACCAAACCACCTGCGCCACTGTGCCACCAGCGCCGAGGTTCCCTGGTGGATTTCCTGCACTTAGTGCAATTTCGGGTGGCAGACTTAGTGTGCTCCAAAATGATTCAATTCTTTGAGGTTAATCATGGAAAACTGTGGCCGTTTCGCGGGTAAGTATGGGGAATAATGGTTAGTAATGGGTTATTATTCGCTTGGTAACGTTCACTTATGATGTTCTATGCTTGCCCATGGAAAATGAATATAATCCGCGGGCCGCCAAATGAAGGGGAAGAACGTCAGAGAAAGTTAATGAAACAGGGAGGCAAATAACCATCTTCACTATGTCATCAGAACTGACCCTTGTCACTAAATGGCATCACAAACGAATCACCATAAGCTAACCATCATCAATGACTAGCAAACTAGCAAACAAACACACTAGCAAACTGACTATCCTCAATCCTGAATATCACCACAAACCAACACCCATCACTGACTATCTAACGAGTTAACTAACTAAACCATCATCACGAAACATCATCACTAACCAACCATCATCACGAACGCATGGATGCTCCGCCTGCGTGCTCCATGGAGGTGGCAGTTTGCCAAAGTTCCATCTGGTCATTGGACAAACCGCGAAGCTGCTCCTGGCACAGCTGGGCACTGAAATTGTCCATCGCCGCGGTGGTACTGACCATCCAGCTGCTCATAACCATGATTAAGAGCTGGAAAGCACCAGGACTACCTCTCAACCTATGGGCTTTGTCAGCTAGAATGGTTATGAAGACCATGGGGTACACCACTTTTGGGACAAACCCATTAGCTAACTATCTCATGCTTTAGCAAATGGTCAAACATTGGTTAGCTGATGCCACATTAACTTTCTAGCTATCCAACGTTTGACCTGCGCTTATCTGATTTTTGGTGATTTTCTAATTGGGGTCAATGAGGGTGATATCTGGCCGACCATTGTAAACATTATCAACTAATTAACTAGATATAACTACTGTATGGTATTTATTATACACCATTTTTGAAAACAATCATGGCTATTGAAACCATTATCAATAACCACTATTGACCAACACCATCGTGATTCAAATGGGTGGCTATATATGCTTTGTGACAAACCAGTTTTCGGTTCTGAAGTCACGGCTTGAGCAGGGTGGTTAATGATGTTTAGCGGCAGTCAACCTTCAAAATTAAATGTGGCTGGTTAATGGCGGTGAATCAAAGCAAACATGGGGTATGAACTGACCAACTGAGAGGAGTTGGCCAGTGAACAAGCAACCGGCGTTATTGACCTGGTTGGTAATGCATGGTAAAAATGGAAAATCATGGCTATCGTTGCGATTATCATCGTGGCTTTCAAGTCTGGACATTGACCATTGTTACCAACATTTACCAACCATTTTGAACCATTGATTCATTAATCATCATGGAGGGAACAAACTGACTACATATACGACAACTAGTAGATACTATCAATGGCGACAGCAAAATTGGAGGGGCCCTGGTTTGTCGCTTGTAACCAACATTATTGGCGCTAAATCAAAAGCAACAAAGAACACACCAACCCGAATGCTCACACCAACACACAGCACCAACACACCACATCAACACACAACACCAAAACACCACAACAACACACCACACCACCACACCAAGTCACCACAACGACACACCACACCACCCCACCCCACACCAAACACCACACCAACAAACCACGCCACACCACACCAACACGCCACACCACACCCACACACCACACCAAACCACCCCACCACAACAACACACCACACCAACACACGAAACCACCACACCAAGTCACCACACCACACCCACACACCCAAGTCACCATACCACACCCGCACACCACACCAAACCACCACATCACACAACACACAACACCAAAACACCACCACAACAAACCAGCACACCAAGTCACCACAACAACACGCCACACCACACCACACCAAACACCACACCAACACACCACACCACACCACACCACGCCACACCAACACGCCACACCACACCCACACACCACACCAACACACCAGACTCTCGTAGGACACTCTTAGTCAGACAGTCCTGGTGAGACACCGTTGGCGGGACACTCTTGGTCAGAGACTCTTGGTGAACACGCTTGGTAACGCACTCTTTGTAACACGTTCTTTGTGAGACACTCTGCTTGGAGGACACTCTTGGCGAGAGCCTTCATTGGAAAACGCCATAGCTGCCACAGCAGGAGCGGACAAAGGCTGACCCAGCATTGCAACGCACAATGTCAGAAGCGTACAAACACTGGCAAAAAAACATCCTGATGCAGCAGTTCCCATGCGCGGAACGTCCCAGTACTCCAAAACACCATCGCAGGAGCATAGCGAAAATGACAAGAATTCACTCTGACTCAACAACTCCAATTCGCGGGAAATTCTCAGCAGTGAGAGACAATGGCCCTGACGCAGAAATCCCAACGCGTTTTGAGTGCCTGGCACGAAGAACCAAGCGACGCAAAAACAACTTCATACAGCAATTCCACTGCGATTTTCGAGCGAGGAGACAAGATGATATACGTAAAGCAAATTGTTTTGAGCACCTTGGCGCACGCCTCACAGTGCAGAAAGCGAACAAAGCAACGCAAAAACAAACTGGCAAAGAGATAATTTCGCCCGATTTGCAATGCCGAGAACGAGAAAAAGTCACATGACCATGAAGCCCATTTGTAGCCGCACCGCTGCGATTCCCGACCCCAAGCAGGCTTCCAAGCAACGTTAGCGCGCGCCTGCCAGCGCGAAACGCGAATCCAGAAGCAACGAGATGTGCAGCCCACGAACCCGAATGCTCACACTCTTGGCGAGGCACGCTTGCTGAGACACTCTTGGCAAGACACGCTTGGCTTGGTGACACACTCTTTGTAAGATATTCTTGGGGAGACACTCTTGGCGAGGCACGCTTGCTGAGACACTCTTGGCGACACACGCTTTGTGGGGCACGGGTTGGGGAGATGGTTGGTGAGACTGACGCTTGTGGCGAGACACTCTTGGGGAGACACTCTGAGACACGCTTGGTCAGGCAGCACAGTTGAATGGCACCAACAGTTCTGTTGAAACTATGTCTATGCGCAAAACATGAAATTCACAAGTAGAAGATATACGCATCCGTATCCATCACTTGCAACCGTTTTAAACCGCTATTGACCGCAGTTAGTATTGGCCATCATTAGCACTCCTTGACAGTTTCAATGCCATGGGTAAGTTCCAGTTCTCAAGAAAACAAGTCCTATGGAAGAGTTTGGTTCGTAGGCAGTCACACTATCATGTTGTTAGGCGACCCTTCGGTCATCTGTTACGGACATGGAAAATGCATGTCTGGAGAGGAAAACAAGGGACAACAAAGATCAAAAACGCACGATTTGCCGTGTTGAACAAGTGGAAGGGTATCCCAGGGTAAGGCTGTAGGTATAGCAAACATGGGGGGGATCTACAGGGTTCTCAAAATAGGGATCCCCCAAAGATATGGTGGGAATTTATCACTATAGATGCTGAATAAACTGGCTTACAACTGAAAATACCCCCTGTGGCATCAAGTTCCTTGTCAATCCGATCAGAACGCTGATCTAACATGGCACCATTGACCGGCAAGAAGCGAAAAAAACTTCAGGACCCCCGTGCGGATGATGTGGATCACAAAAATTTTGCTTTATTAAGCAAAGGGGTTTTATATTACATAAATTCATGAACATATTTGTGAATACATCTATACACAAATATCAAAAAATAAATATGTATATATATATATATATATATCTACATAAATATACATAAATATCAATAAATATATATATATATACACACTTACACATAAAAATGAAATTAGCATATGTATATCGATATCTGGTTACAATAATATGGTCTGGTCTGATCAAAAAGCGCTGTTCGTAGCTTTGCCTTCCGTGGGCGATCACACCCCATGGCCGTCATGCCTTGATCATGTCTTGGAACCAGGGACCAGGCGTGTTGGCCAGGTCGCGACATTGCCTGGCTGAGATGTAATCTTTTGGATGGAAGATAGCCACTGGAACGCTGCTACCCGAATTTCAAACATTTGAAAGCTGTTGCTAATGCATGCACTGGTGGCTGGTCGACAAACTTTGCTGAGCGCCTTCTACAGAAGAACTTCGCCTGAGGATGATTGATGATGTGCTCAGCGCACAATTAATGGGACAAATGGATATCGATCACGATAGACTTTTGGCCCCTGCCCCCTGCGAAGTCGATGTGATGATTCGAATCTCGAATGTGAAGACAACCGTTAAGCGAAGTTTCCGCAACTTTTGTCCACTGAATCAATGGACATTCGGTGAAGATTGATTGTGTTTTTCCCGCAAAAACCTAAAGCACATGTGAAGCCTATGGGACTAATTGTTGGCGCGTGTGCGTTTTAACCGGTTTGGCCACCTGATCAAGTACTGTGTGCGTGTGCATGGTTGTCATCGCGCTTGAACATCAATTTGTGACCAGTCGCGTCCCTCCTTGCCGTGCTGTGGGTTCATGGCCCGAGTCGGAAATTGCAATCATTAATAATGCGGAATAGCCAGAACATGATATCTTAGCAGCATCGCAGAACCTAGACAATGTTTCCTCAGCTCACCTGATCGCTCCAGATCTCGAAAATCAGCGAAGTCCCTTGGAATGAGCTGTCCTTGCTTGAGGACCCGGCTTGATCATTGTGAATTTGTTTATACACACTGTTTGGTTTCTGATTGACAGGACTGTCAATAATTCTCCGAGGAATTGTAACATACACTGGACAATTTGATGTCCGCACCGATTTTCCCGCAAAAGTTTAGGCTTCTTTATGGCTGAGACATAGATAGGCTGGCTGACCACAGCTGTGCTCTGAAATCAGCCAGCTCAAGGCTCTCGCCTAGGCTGCAAAACTCAGAGACATCCACTTCACCGCGTCCAAATGCAAAAGAATTGGGCTGGGCTTTCCAAAATCAAAACTTACGAGAAAACAAAAAGCCGAAATCAAAGAACGCAAAAATACAATCGCAGAATTTCCTGGCCAAAAAACAAAAGAAGTCAATTTAAATAAGGAATATGCCAGCGAAGCAAATGGCTGCGCTAGTTGAGGATTTGCGGTAGCATGTGCTTGGACTGACAATACTATCATCATACATTGGATCAAAGCCGGCGAATGCTGCTACTACTAGTGCTACTAAAACTATTGCTACTACTACTATTATGATTACTACTACTATTATGATTACTACTACTACTACTACTACTACTGCTACTACTACTACTACTACTACTACTCCTTCTACTACTGCTGCTGTTACTGCTGCTACTACTACTATTACTACTACTACTACTACTACTACTACTACTACTACTACTACTATTACTATTACTACTACTACTACTACTATTACTACTATTACTACTACTACTACTACTACTACTATTACTACTACTACTACTACTACTCCTACTACTACTACTACTACTACTACTACTACTACTACTATTACTAGTACTATTACTACTACTACTACTACTACTACTACTATTACTACTATTACTACTACTACTACTACTACTACTATTACTACTACTACCACTATTACTACTACTACTACTACTACTACTACTACTACTACTACTATTACTAGTAGTAGTACTACTATTACTACTACTCCTACTACTACTATTACTACTACTACTATTATTATTATGACTACTAAAATTACTATTATACTAATATTATTACTACTACATCACTGCTAGTAGTATTATTACTACTACTACTACTATTACTACTACTACTATTATTACTACTACTATTACTACTACTAATACTAATACTACTACTACTACTACTATTACTACTACTACTACTACTACTACTACTGCTACTACTACTACTACTACTACTACTACTACTACTTGTACTTCTACTACTACTACTACTACTCCTACTACTACTACTACTACTACCACTAATTTTATTACTACTATTACTTCTATTACTACTACTACTTCTTTGATTACTAATATTACTTTTATTATTATTACTACTACTACTACTACTGCTGCTGCTACTACTACTGCTGCTGCTGCTGCTACTACTACTACTACTACTACTACCACTAATTCTATTACTACCATTACTTCTATTACTACTACTACTACTTCTATTATTACTAATATTACTAGCATTATTATTATTATTACTACTACTACTCCTACTACTGCTGCTACTACTACTGCTGCTGCTGCTGCTGCTACTACTACTACCACTACTACTACTATTACTATTACTACTACTACTAGTACTACTACTACTACTACTACTACTACTACTTCTACTACTACTACTACTACTACTGCTGCTGCTGCTACTACTACTACTACTACTACTACTACTACTATTACTACTACTCCCAAAATCCTAAAACCAAAGGACTTGAGCAGAGTGGACCCCAAATGGGGAGGGGGAGGGGGGGTCAACGATCGAAACTTCACGCACAAGGTCCCGGTCCTGTCCCCAAACCCTAAAGCAAAAACAAACTCCAGCTAGCTACCGCTAGCTTTCGCGACCAATGGTTGAACAATTGAACGCGCCTGAGCCAGCTCTTCGAGGAATTCTGTGGAGGGGTTCATGTTCTCCACTGGTAGTGAGCCGGCCCAGTTGGTTTGGGTTTCCTGACCTCAGCACCAACATTGTTTTTTCTCATGGACAGTAAATAGCAACTTTTTGGGTTGCAGCTGCTGATCGTGACAAATCAACAACGGCATAATGAAACCGGCGCGAGCGCCGCAACATGCTCAGAATGAAAATGCCTCAGATATCCTCAAATAAGTTTTTGTAATGATTGGACAAATAATGTTCATTGTATAGCGGCTTTCTGTTCTACAGGCACGGAAAGCCAAAATCCTAAAATCAAAGGACCTGGGCGGAGTTGAGCCCGGGGGGGGGGGGTCAACGAGTGAAACTTCACGAACAAGGTCCCGGTCCTGTCCCCAAACCCCCTAAAGCTTTCCTAAAGCAAAAACAAACTCCAGCTAGCTACCGCTAGCTTTCGCGACCAATGGTTGAACAATTGAACCCGCCGGAGCCAGCTCTTCGAGGAATTCTGTGGAGGGGTTCGGGTCCATGTTCTCGATGATGAGACTCCCCGTCCACTCTGTCTGGCTCCCCTGACTTCAGCACCAACAAACCATTCCTCTCAGCAGCTGTCGCAAGAATCTCATGGCCGTTGATATCTCGCGAAGAAGCTCTGATGAGGGGCCCGCATTTTCCGCTGGCAGTGAGCCGCTCCAATCTGTTTGGGCGGCCCCACCTCAGCGCCAACATCGTTTCTTCTCATGGACAGCAAATGGCAATTTTTGGGGTTGCAGCAGGAA
>VSDK01008551.1:15578-77280 GCA_009767595.1 Symbiodinium kawagutii
TCTACTCATGGACAGCAAATGGCAGTTTTTGGGGTTGCAGTAGGAATCTAGTGAGGATCCGTGGGAATGAAGCCTGGAGTGAAGCCAGAACGCAGCATCTGCGTGGCAGGTGGAATTTTGAAAGAGAAGGGCGGGAATGGGGGAACTCCCGTGGTTCAGCGATCCAGCTTGTGCTGGGCTTCCGCTGAGCTTCCACGCAGCTTCCACGAAATCCCGGTGCCAAATCGCAGTTCGGAAACCGAGGGCTCAAACACTCGTCACGCAGCGCGGCTTGCAACACAGGGCCGGCCAACTTCAATCAATAACTGGTCGAAAAATTGAACCTGCCTCCGCCATCTCGCGCAGCAAGGTGCTGCTGGGGTCCTGGTTGGTCAAAGACCCTGTCTCCTCTGTCTGGATTCCATTGAAAGCGAAAAGAAATTATTCATCTTAGCACCGAATAGAGTGATTGAACGCCCACTGCTCAGAAATTATTGTTCATCTCGACGGGAACAGGTGACTACGACTACTAGTACTACTGCTGATGCTGCCAGCTCCTACGGCTGCTGGGGTTGGGCCAACTATTCTCCCAGAGAAGTGACCCCGTCCAATCTGTCTGAATCCCGATGCCTCAATGAGATGGTATCGTGAGAGGTGGCATTGGAAGAGATGGTACTGCCAGAAATGGTACTGGGAGAGATGATATTGCGAGAGTTGGTGCTGTGAGAGATGGTATTGCATCCAAGAGCTCTACACAAGATCTCTGCGCACGAACTTTGCATCCAAGGCCTCTGGTGAGAAACCCTTGGCGAGACACTCTTGGTGAGACACTCTTTGTGAGACACTCTTTGTGAGACACTCTTTGTGAGACACTCTTGGCGAGACACTCTTGGTGAGACACTCTTGGGAAGACACTCTTGGAAGAAATCTTTGGCGAGACATTCTTGGTGAGACACTCTTGGCGAGACACGCTTGGTGAGAAACTCTTTGTGAGACACTCTTGGAAGAAATCTTTGGCGAGACATTCTTGGTGAGACACTCTTGGCGAGACACGCTTGGTGAGAAACTCTTTGTGAGACACTCTTGGTAAGACACTCTTGGTGACACCTTCTTGGCGAGACACTCTTGGTGAGACACTCTTTGTGAGACACTCTTGGTGAGACACGCTTGGTGAGACACTCTTTGTGAGACATTCTTGGTAAGACACTCTTGGCGAAACACCTTCTTGGCGAGACACTCTTGGTGAGACACTCTTGGTGAGGCACTCTTGGTGAGACACTCCTTGTAAAGACACTCTTTGTAAGACATTCTTGCTGAGACGCGCCTGGTGCGAGACACTCTTGGTGAGGCACTCTTGGTGAGACACTCCTTGTAAGACACGCTTGATGAGACACTCTTTGTAAGACATTCTTGCTGAGACGCGCCTGGTGCGAGACACTCTTGGTGAGACACTCTTGGCGAGACACGCTTGGTGAAACACTCTTGGTGAGATGCTCTTGGTGATGCACTCCTGGTGAGACATTCTTGGTGGGACACTCTTGGGAGAACACTCTCGATGGGGACACTCTTGCATTATCTTGCGTTAAAACACCAACAAAAATAATATCACAGAAACACCACCACCAAAACATCACCACTTAACACCACCACAAAAACAACATCACAAAAACACGACCACAAAAACACCAACATCCAAACACCACCGCCAAAACACCACAAATTACTACCACAGAAACACCACCACTAACAAACCAACAGAAAATCACCACAACTAAAACACCACGGGACAGATGTAGGCACCAAAATACACCATGCTCGGAATGACCAAGCAGAACGTACCAAGACACAACTTACCAGAGCAAACGTAACGACACAGAAAAAACCAGAACAAAATGTACCAGAGCGAAACATACCAGAGCAAAACGTACCAGAACAAAACGCGCCAAGACAAACCTTACCGGAGCAAAACGTACAAGAGCAAAACGTACCGAGAAAAAACGTACCAAGACAAACCTCGCCAGAGCAAAACGTACAAGAGCAAAACATACCAGAGCATCATAACTTACCAAGACCAAACGTACCAGAACAAAACGTGCCAAGACAAACCTTACCAGAGCAAAACATACCAGAACAAAACGTACCAAGACAAAACGTACCAAGACAAACCTTGCCAGAGCAAAACGTACCAGAGCATCAAAACTTACCAAGACGAACCTCGCCAGAGCAAAACGTACCAGAGCAAAACATACCAGAGCATCAAAACTTACCAAGACAAAACGTACCAGAACAAAACGTGCCAAGACAAACCTTACCAGAGCAAAACGTACCAAGACAAAACGTGCCAAGACAAACCTTACCAGAGCAAAACGTACAAGAGCAAAACATACCAGAGCATCATAACTTACCAAGACAAAACGTACCAGAACAAAACGCGCCAAGACAAACCTTACCAGAGCAAAACATACCAGAACAAAACGTACCAAGACAAAGCGTACCAAGACAAACCTTGCCAGAGCAAAACGTACAAGAGCAAAACATACAAGAGCATCAGAATCATAACTTACCAAGACAAAACGTACCAGAACAAAACAAACCAGAGCAAAAGTCAGAGCAAAACATACCAAGACAAAACGTACCAAGACAAACCTTGCCAGAGCATCAAAACTTACCAAGACAAAACGTACCAGAACAAAACGTACCAGAACAAAACGAACCAGAGCAAAACGTACCAGAGCAAAACGTATCAAAACAAAACGTACCAGAGCAAAACGTATGCTGGAAGTTGGGGACTACAAGGTGCTGCAAGGTACTACAACGTACTACAACATACTACTCAGCACAATGTCCCAAGAAGTCAGCTTGACGCAGCAATTACAATGCATTTTGCACACCAGCGCAATAGCAAGAATCATCCTGACTCAGCAATTACATTGCATTTTGCATGCAAGCGCGATAGCCAGAGTCATCTTGACGCAGCAATTACAATGCGTTTTGCCTGCTAACGCAATAGAAAAATCATCTTGATGCAGCCATTACAATGCGTTTTGTATGCCAGACAAGAAGCGCAGAACAGCAGCAAAACACCTTGATGCAGAATTTACATTGCATGGAACGAGCTGAGAGAAACAAAGGAATCACCAAAACAAAAACTCGCGGCTCATTTTGGCGCAGGCCTCACAGCGCGGAGAGCGAAAAAGATGAAAAAGGCAAGACAAAAAGCAACATGACGAGTACACATTTGTATGCGATTTACAATGCGAAGATGGAAAAGGGTGACACGTCAACGAAACCCGTGCGCAGCCGCGCCACTACGATTCCTGAGCAAAAAAACATGCTTCAAAGCAACGTTTGCGCACGCCGTACATTGCGGAACACGATTCCAGAAGCAAAACAGTCGATAATTCACTGCACCTGCCACGAAATGCGCATGCGCCGAAAGTGCCTGAAGCGCCAGTTCCAATGCGTTTTGCGTCAAAAAGCATCAGCGACAAGAAGAATGTATCGCGCCTACCGTGCAAAATGAAAGCTGGGATGTCTAAAGCGCCACGCCGGCCACGAAAAACGCAAACGCACAAATGACAGACGTGTCCGATCCATACTCCTGACACATGGCAGTGGGTCAAAACCCCTTACCTCTGGTTCCCCTATCATTAACCATTGTTTTACCTATAGTTTGTTGGTTATTAACCACCATTATTGGCAGGTTAATATTGACCCACAGCCACATGTTGAAATGTGACAAAGTGCCACGCCTGTTGCAGGTCACGCGAAACAACGAAAACTGACCACCTCCAAACGCTTTCCCCAAGACCGTTGCGAACGGTTGCGGACGGTTGCGGACACAAACGCAACGTCCAGCGAACACAACTCCACCCCCAGACCCCCAGTATGAAACGAGAACCTGTGCTACGCATTCGGGAAAAAGTTGCCAGGAATTTACCACTTGTACACGTTGACTCAGTAAATATATAAACATGGTCAGTAGTGACGATGATCATGTTCCGAGAGTGATTCAACGCCAGCACAATAACGATCCAGCAACGGTCAGTCGTGATTAATCACTATACTATCAATAATCATTGCTAATGAAGAAAATCATTATCGTCCAGAATCAACATCATTGAGTCATTGGTGCTATCTAACAATCGAGGTATAAGCCGACCAACCAATCAACGGATTGACAGACTTGCAGAACAACCAACCATGCAATCGGGCCACGACCTGTGTACAGGGACCATAATCAACCAATGAGCCAAACAATCCATCGTGCTCCGCTTGTTCCCCCAACTTAGATAGCAACCCGCAGCCCGTGTCCCGTGTGTCCTGCCCCAGGGGATTGGAGTAGCGCCAGTCACTGAAGCTGCCAGAAACAACGGCCCTGGTGAGTTCCAGGATGACCTTTCTCAGCTCCTGCGGCTTCGCAGATGCTTCGCGGATGCTTGGATTCGTGCTTGGTTCATGGTTGGCCAATGGTTCAGCAAAGGGGTATGGCTTGGGTGTGAAGCAATGGTGTGATCAATGGTTCGGATCTTCCATGATGATTATGCTGGTTCGTGGTTGAACCGCCCCTATGAAAAACACCCGCTAGTCAATCAACCATCAAACAAATGCAAAACCACGCTGAAAACATTTTCAGACAGCAAAATGTGTTGGGAGAAACACGAGTGTCTATTATCTCTCATTGCGGAATTCATTCATTCGAACACGGTGATCAACATGAAACCAATTCCCAAGGCAGCTGCGAACATGTTTTCATGTGTTTTCAAATGATTTTGGCAATATCCACTGGGTTGGCTGCTCTAGTGTTGACTACAATTTCTTACGTCCGTGTCACGTCCGCCCTCGAACTGTTTCTATGTTAGCAGCTTAGTAGCTACGCAAAGCCCCGCAACACAGACCTGCCAGGATCCAGTTTGGATGAATGCTATTCACACACCTCCTTCATTCAACCAACGACACAAGGAAAAAACATGAAAAAAACGGTAACAAACATGGAACCATTGGACATCATTGGAAAATGATCTTCAGTAACCCAATGCCGATGATTGCAAGGAAGGGTTCATGTTGGGATGGTCGTCGTACATTCCGAATCGTGGCAAGAATTGTTTGGAAGTGACACCACAAACATTAAAATTCCCCAAGTAATTTCCATCTCTTCGCGGTTCTAAACAGATCTCAACAGCTGAATGACTAGCGCCACCACGGCCCAGCGCACCTCAGCAGGCAGCGGTGCCCCGGTCATGGTGCGGTGCAGGGGCCCGCACTCGTTGAGCGCTCGCAGCGGCAGCAGCAGCTCCGCCTCCAAGGCGCTGCCGATGGCGTCGAAGCGGGCGGAGCTGGCCACGGCGGCGTCGTCGACGCCGATCTCCCGCAGGAAGAGCTGCCTTGGAACGGTGGGGACGCTGGGGGAACGGTGGGGGCCGTGGAAGGGACCCCAGGTGGAGCCAGTTGGGACTTGGAAGAAATCCTTGAACCAGTGAATTGCGAGATGGGAAGCTGGAAAGTTGGATGGCGGTCACTGTTCACTGGCGCTGGGATGCTGCTGGTATGGATGGTACAAAATTCATAGCTTATAATCTTGTCAATCAGCTGTTGATAGTAGTGGTAATTATGAATACGCTATGGTGAAGTGACGGTGAATCTGCTTGATGGCGAGCCAGTGTGATTGGTTAATGATCAATACTGCAAAAAAGTGACCCTGAATGATGTTGAATCACCTGGTGTAGCATGAGTATGTTGCTGGACAATGCTCATTTCAATCATGGCTGGTGGTGAATAGTGCTTAGCAGTCATGACGCGCAGAATGTCCAACACTTGCTAAAAAACACTCACATTCAAAATTGTTTCGGATTGTATACTGATTGTTAAAAAATAGATGCTAAGAGCTGCCAAAAACACCACTTGTTAAAGAATGAACTCATACCTAAACGTTGCATAATTGGCACCTACTCTAACATCTATAGGCGCCCATCCGGCTTTTTCTTCATGGACCATCGGCCGCCAGGCGACAGCAGCTGTTTCTTCATGTCCTGGGCCTCCACCAGCTCCGTTATCCGCTTCCGCGACTCCTCCTGGCGCTGCAGCGACTGCCGGCAGCGCGTGGAACGATGCGAGGCCTTGCGGTAGGCCATGCGGGTGGCCGGGTGGTTCCAACCGACGCCCAAAGACCTGGCGCGCATGTGGGGAGTGAAGCCTTGGGGAATGAAATCAATACTGGAATGTTGAATTTATGGTCAGTAGATGCTGGATGATGGTGGAACTAGTGGATGAATGGATAATGATGGATTGATGGCTAATCAATGGTCAATTTATGCTTACTTGATGGGTAATAATAGAAAAATTATGCTCAACCAATGGGCAATTAATTTTGAATTAATGGGTAATGATGGTGGTGGAATGGATGATAGTTCATGATGGTTCAAGCCACTGGTTTATGATGAAACGTGATTGAGCAAAAAGGATGTGACAAAGAACCTTCATTGGGATATCAGTGGTACCAACCACAACAAATATGAACATTGATGGTGGTTCATCATGGTTACTGCAGGACACACTCTTCTCTCCAGCTCACGCCCACGAGGGATTGGCAGAAAAATGAGGTGGTTGCACGATTTGGTAGGACCATAGCAGGACCCCCAAACAGCTTTGCAAGTAGCGCCAGGAAGATATAATATGCAAAGCAACAAGTTGCACTGCTACGGTGGTGGTAGCAATGAAACGCGCATCACCCCTCAACGAATTGTTGTATGCCCAACTGAAAATTACACGCCCGTTGGGATGATGGTAATCGATGGTTAAACGATGTTACACGGTTCAGCGCATGCTGGTTCCTGATGGTTACAGCAATGGTGGATTGATGGGTTTCTTGATGCCAATTGATTCCAATCGATAGCAATTGCTGCAACCATTGCCTAGATGCAACCAGCAACAACTGACTCCTCTGGCTATCGCGTCACCGGCTGAAAATCTGATCCTGGCCCTAGCACCTGTAGTCAATGCCCATGACACAACACTGCTCCGCCAATGCGCAAAGTACTTTGAACTCGTCGGCTTCACAGCGTTTGTGCCTCAATGGCCATGACTTCAGTGGGTGCAGGTGGGATCTTGCATGCTGACCGCAACTGGTCTCAGCACATCTTCACCCCAACAATTTCTTGGCAAAATCGTTGACCATTGAACATGTGTTGAAATTCAGCTGTTGGGAACTTGCGAGAAGTCGATCGGTTTTGGAACTTGCGATCTCTCCAAGGTTTTCTGGAGATGACTTCCTTCATCAACGGCTTCCAAACCCAAAAAGGATCTCGGGCCCCCCAATGATCCTAACACACTCCGTCCACCACACGGCCCAGCAAAAAATGCCAATATAAGTTGGGCTGAAAATATCCATTGGCTACTGCTACTGCTGCTACTACTTCTACTACTACTTCTTCCACTACTCCTTCTTCTACTACTACCGGTACTGCTATAGTTATAAATACTATCATGTTTACTACTACGACTAATGCGACACCAACAATCAAGCAAAGTGAATGTCTTGCTGTTGGCTCATGTTTTTCACCCACATTTGGGGGGTCACCCCCCAGCCACAATGGATCCGACCAAGCAGCAGCTTCTTGGCTGCATCTTCGTCACCCAGAAACTCAGCCAAGGTGTTCATGGCGGGCGCCCGGTGAGTCCGTTGCAGCAATTTTCGCAGCCACATTCGCAGCGAAATAACAAGCCGATCCTGAACTAAGTAAGGAACTAACTGACTGACTGAATGAATGACTGACTAACTCTCTCAGTAACTACCTGCAGAAACTAACTAACCTGATCAACTGACCAACCTGATCAACTCACTACCCTGATACTAGGCTGGTACCTGGGTTGAGAATGACCAACGAGCAGGGACAACCCGAGGGACTGGAAACCGCGGAGCTGCTACAGCGTGGTGCTGCTAGACTATGAGGGGATCATTCAGTGTGCGAGGCGAAAGTGAAGGGAGGTTCTGATTGGCTCATGATGGCGACCCAGCGCAAAGGAGCTGGGGCAAGTTGTACATAAACAGTGGTTTTTGAGGTCTTTAGCTCATCTATACCCATCTTCAACTCAAGTCTAAGCAGACTAAGCAAACTCAGCTATGACTCCCAGAAGATCTAGTCTGAGTGCGTCGAACAGCTGATTCTGGGGGCGCAAAACTCCCACTGTTGGGAAACCTGACTGTGAGTCGAACACTGCAGCTTGGCAGAGATGCTAAAATGAATAGAATGGTCTAAAAATCAATAGAATGGTCTTTGGATGGTCTTGGTCTATATCCTGATGCTTCAGATGCCAAGTGCCATGTGCCTTTTTTAGGTTCCATGAGCAGCATGTCATTGTCTTGGCGACTACCAGCCGCCCCAGCAGCAGGCAGCCCTAAGCTAGACGATGAAACAGGCGCGGCGGAGCGGCAAAGGTTCGGCAAAATTGATGATGCGATCTGAAAAGTATACCTGGAAAATCCTGGAAAAATCATACTCAGCCTGGCTGATTGCAAAATGTCAAGTAATAAGCGCTGTCATATTCCCAGCGACTCTCACACACACACATGGGTTGTCTTGGGAAACTGTTTTAGCGTGATTTCATACTTTTGATTCCTTGGAAACTTCAGAAAGAAGTCTTCAAAGTGGTCCCCACCCGTGAAGCCCCATCAACGGTTTACCAAGCACTGGGAAGTCCCCATGTTGAAATTCTGCAACTGATCGTTGCCAGCAACTCGGGGTACCGACCAAACATACGTCCTTCAAACTGTTCACCGGGTTGGACCAACCTCTGTGTTTCTAAAGAATAGCTATTGTAGGATTGAAGTCTCAGTATCAACTCACTCTCACAAGCATGTATACATAGATACAGTCATACAGCATCTATTCCTATTGTAGAACATCTTGTGATGATGCAACATGATCCGTGCATATTTCTTTCAATGCCGGAAACGTTGAACATCAACACACACACACAGCCCATGGTCCCATGTAGACACCACCTGCCTATGCAGCCATGGTCCCATCGGATTTCCGGCGCTTGGCGCATGGCTCCTGCAGTGGAGTTTCCCAACTTGTGGAAGCAATGGACCTGCGACCAACTGTGGGGAATGTTGAACAAGTTGTGGGTTGCTTGACCAAGTGCATGATATCATCATAACTGGGGCCATCGATGGATGCTATCATCGCTGAGAAGTATATGACCATGACTTTGGGATGGCATATTTAGGTAGAAATCAATGAAACAAGTCTTCTGTCTGCTTCGGAGGGAACCACTGCAGCATCGCATCAAGGGCTGAGCAAAACACTCGGGAGACATCCAGCACTGGGGACAGAACACTGGGGTCCCTGTAGGTCAATGAGCACCTCCAACATCACGGTCAGCCACCCCTCGGGTGCCCCGATCTTCATGGGTTTGTGGTGGCTATTGATTGGGTCGCCAGCACCACAGAACAATAAATCAGGTAACAACTCATGCCTCACGGGAATATTTGGCTGAGGATCCATGATAAGCACCCATACCACCGCTAAGGAATTGGCGGCGAATGGCCATTCTAAATATTTGGTACGGATGAGGTTCCCCGTTCAACGTTTCCCCGTTAGACTTCTGGGGCCGATGATTTTGAGGCAAGGCCATGGCTGAGCCACAAGTCATATCGTATTTTGGGGTGATCGTCAGCAAACTTGTACCACACCTCTTGTTCTTTGTTTATGGCGGCAAATGATGGCCGATGTAATGATGAGTAATGGTCAAACGATTGAAAATACAAATACTTATATAACAGTATTTGAGTACCAATGGTACACGAGGCCAATTTCCATGCCCTTCCGATAGTATTGCAACGGATCCTCCAATCGTTCCAATCCAGCGTTAGCAACGTGTCCACCTGCAAGCCACCTTAGCCTCAGGAAACAACCAGAACTTCTTCAACAATTATTGTTGCTTACTATCCCCTATTGACTGATCCTACCATCAATAGGGGATGATGGTTGTCAATTATTGTAGGTTTTACAATCATTGTTGGTCACTATCCCCTATTGACCACCATCATCAAGCATTCTTCTAAAACCACCATCTCAGGTCCTTCACCTCTTCAGTGTCGTGGTGCAACTGCGGTCGAAAATTCACAGGTTCTTTGAATCGAAAAGTCAATCAAAGCATCAACCAGGATAATCGTTGATCAACAATCAGCTTGTTGAGTTGTTAACCAGTTTTTTAGATGTGTAAAAAATTGAATTGTTGACCATAAGTGCTGTTCCTTTGAATGGATAAGTCCATCATTGCGCTTCACCAGGATTTGCATCGTGGAATCCCCGCCATCCCACTGGTCCTCTACGAAGGACCGGCCTCGCGAAATGGCAGAAGTGGCGGTGAAATGATCTGTGAGTACCATGAACCATGGCTTAACTGGTGAACCAAGGATCAGTTTATGATACGGAGGTGGGTAGGCAGGTAGGTACTGATACTTAAGCACAATCAAGTGATCATGCATGAGGATTGCGCTGAATTTGGGTGTTCAACCATACCTATCGAATATCATTGACCATGGCTTGATAAGTATCATTAGATTTGGTTGAGATGAATCATGAAGCTTAAATGCAATTCACTTTAAGTTTGGTCAACAATGGTGTATCAGCCATTTGGGTGTTCTTTCGTACCATTTGGGTGTTCAACCATACCGAAATTGACTTCAGTGTTGACCAAACTCAATTAGTCGATGAATGGTTGTGGGTCAACACTGAATGAGTTCATAAAAATTCCACTATAAATGGCATATAAATAGCTAAAATTTTGACCCATACCCGAGTCTATGGGATCAATTCGGTGGCTTTACCAGAAGCTTCGCGTTCACCGCAACGGAGTTGAGGCCCCCGAGGCCCCCGACCCGGCTCAACGTTGGAGCGTGCGGGTGAGCAAATCCTCACAGGAGATCCAGCGTCGTGAAGCATGGCGGGTGTCACGAGTCAGGTGAGATTTGACGGTGAATCATAGTGGGTATTCATGGCTCATGGTAATCTAATCATGGTTGATGATCAAATTTGGTGAAATAGTGGGTAGTAAGAATTGAAAATCATAGAATGGCTCAACTGGTCACACCTATATTGTGACTTGTCACATAGTCATTTGATTATCATAGATGATGGGTAATGGTGGGTGGAGTCCAGCTGTCAGTAGAGCACCCATGTTTGTTGCCGTAAATCACCGGCTATTTATGGATGGTATTACGAAAGGTGGTGGTTTATACATATCAGCTACATCTCCCATTTCGCAATGGCTGGCTAATCTGGGTATGTCTAGGCTATTGTAGCAAGGGAACCCACTGATTTGTGGCGCCCATTAATTGAAGATCAAACATGCAAAAGTGCAATCATCACAGCAGCATGTGCACTTACTAAAATTTACCATGCATGGCCATACCCAACCTACCGGTGCCTCCTAGGCGAACATCTAGAAGAACACTCGATACCACTGATAAACCTGGAGATTGGTACCTGCTGAGTACAACTAGATCACGCTGCTCTTGACCTGCCCATCTTCACACATCTATCCCCCTCCCCAAAGCAGGAGATTATATAAAGGTTACCTTCGCATAGACATACGGCTAACCCGCCTTGTTCGATTCAATTGGCAGCTCAGAAAAAAACAGAGCGCCTCAAAACCATGAGTTGTTGACCTATGCCATCTTCAACAGCCAGCAATTCCAGAAAGCGCCTGGGAATCTTGAACCATGGATGGTCCAGCGCCTGGCAGGTGCTTGGAGCAGCCATGCACCCGTCCACAACTTGGATGTGACCCAAATCGGAAGCAGTTTCCATCCAGCTGAAAACGCCTCTGTCTCTATCCAATACAGGGCAATGGAAGCCAATGCAAGTCAATCTAACGTAGGCATGTATATTAATGATTTGACTATTCATGGGGTCTTTGTATCACAGTCACCACTTCCATCATGCAAAAAACAACGTTCCGAACGCGCGTAATGACGCGTTTCCGACATGTTCATATATCAACACATGGGTTTTCATGGGTTTTTCCACTGTTTTTTGTCGTTCTCAATTGTTTGAGTCTTCCATTCTCGTGTTCATTTTTTGAAAATTCTAGACGAAATTGGCATGGGGCTACAACGAAACTGAAGTGGGCTGGGCCCTAGGCGAAATGAACATGATCAGCTGTTTGTACCTTTTTTTCAGGGTTTTGTGGCTCTTTTTCCCGGTTTTTTTTGGCACTCCTTTTTCTGGACTCATTCGAACAGCCAAGAACTGTCATGACTGACCGTCAACATGGTCCAGCCGACCCTGTCCCCTCCCGGAGCATCAACATTGTTGCACAGTGCAAGCGAACGTCAACATGATGGTCCAGCCGACCCTGTCCCCTCCCGGAGCATCAACATCGTTGCACAGTGCAAGCGAACGTCAACATGATGGTCCAGCCGACCTTGTCCCCTCCCGGAGCATCAACATCGTTGCACAGTGCAAGCGAACGTCAACATGATGGTCCAGCCGACCTTGTCCCCTCTCGGAGCATCAACATCGTTGCACAGTGCAAGCGAACGTCAACATGATGGTTCAGCCGACCCTGTCCCCTCCCGGAGCATCAACATCGTTGCACAGTGCAAGCGAACGTCAACATCATGGTCCAGCCGGCCCTGTCCCCTCCCGGAGCATCAACATCGTTGCACAGTGCCAGACACCGTCATGGAACACATCCAACTGCACGGACGACATCTTGAGCCGACACCTCCGAGGAGACATTTCACCTGACAGGCGTGGGAAAAAATGCACCGTTGCACAGTGCCAGACACCGTCATGGAACACATCCAACTGCACGGACGACATCTTGAGCCGACACCTCCGAGGAGACATTTCACCTGACAGGCGTGGGAAAAAATGCACGTGCGCACAGTGCAAGACACCGTCATGGAACACATCCAACTGCATGGACGACATCTTGAGCCGACACCTCCGAGGAGACATTTCACCTGACAGGCGTGGGGAAAAATGCACGTGCGCACTCTGTTACAATGAGAATTGCAGACATTTGTGCGCGTCGTTACGTACGACCGGAGCCAAAAACAAGTGATCATATCCAAGTTTGTATCATATGGAAGTTGTATCACTTCCCATGTATATCTTCCATCACCCAGGCTTTGACCCTGCCTGAGTGATATCAATACGCTCGATGGGGTTCACCTTCATCATGCTTCGAACGAACTCTTTTGCCTGGCATTCCATCACGTGCCGAGGCCGTCCCTGGAGGGATGGACCAAGCCATGTCACCACGGTGGTTGACAGCAACAACCAACAATCATGATCGGATGGTGATCAATAGTGGTTTAAGCTTTAATCATGGTGAACGAGTTTGAGGGATAATGCCGAAAAATAATCAGCTATCTATGTTGCTGCCAAGTTGGTGACCATATATGTTGGATGATTGGATGAATTGCCCTTGAACTCCCCTTGAAAGAACGGACCGTGGACACATTGAACACTTCCCACATGTACAGAATCATATTCACCGGTGAATCCATCAGTTGCTGAGTAAGTTGCGTATTCTTGACACTGATTTGGGCCTTTTCCCAGCCAAAATAACTGATCATTTCTGGGATGGGGGCACCTATCACCTTTGGATGAAGTCACTGCGACACCGGCATCATGATCACGATTTTTCACGCTCGCAAAACCTGTTGCTGGATATTACCGAACACTATCCGGACGGGTACTTTATCAACACTGTACCAATATTACAGTAATGCACTCAGGAACCAACTGGTACTACCAACATCATAACGTACTGCGGCCTCCTCAGCAAGACATCCAGGTCTCATTGTGGATGGGTTTACACATTTTTCAATACACTCACCAGGTATGGTTTCCAGCTGATTTGGTCAACAAACCGCCCCAATTTTGGACATCAATGGCTGGCCGCTGATTTACTGCATCAAATATCAGGCTAGTTTCTTAATGGCTAAACCTCCCCTTAGCCAGTAGTACCCACTATTGACCAGTATTGACGAGTTTATAGACTACGATAAGCGAACATGGCCACAATAAGGGTATGATTGTCTACCATTTGTTTACACCACTCCTTGTAGCTCCTGGCCTCGCTCCCCCTTTAAAGGGTAGAGAGGCACATCCGGGCTCCAGCCGCAGCTCCCTCAGCCAGTGGTGACCTCTGGGGAGATGCAGTTCCATTCCTCCACCTGGGACCCATGTGGCAAAGGCTGTGCAACACCTTGGCTCAATTCTTTCTTGCAAAAGGGGCCTGGTCAAACATCAGTTGCAACTGATGAATCTGTTCTTACTATTACTAGGGGGGTTAAGGATTAGGGAGAAAAGATTATATAGATGCTTAAAGTTCACAGCATGTATCGAGTTTGCTGTTTTGGAAACCCAGGATTTTGGGCAAGAGTTCATCGGCAAAGCAACGCTGCTAAGGTATTAGCAACTCCACATCAGGCGTCTGGCTCATCAGAATCCCTGAGTAGACAATTGCTCGGAGTACACAGAGCAACAATTTGCAACAATTATCCTTAACAGTATCGCGCTACACCCGCAAAGGAAAAGTCAAACACAAACCCAAACAAAGAGTGTGCCCATTTCAGGCGATCTTCGAAGATGCGTGACATTGGCCCATGCCCAGACAGGGGAGTGTCACTCCGAACACTTAAATCCTTTTCGGTGATGGCTTTTGAAGCAGCACCATGACGTCATGGTTAGAGCCATAGGTCAGCTGCACAACTGGGGCTTCCCAACATCAAACTCGTACTTCCCCTCCACGATTTGACGGTACAACTGCTCCTCCTGGCGGGAGAGGTGGAGACTGGATATCGGGATTGGTGAGGAGCTCGACTAATTAGGAATCATTCATGGCTCATGGACAGGCACATGGCAGTGATCTACCCACCTGGGGCGGATACTGACACCCAAAAGGGGCAGTAAGGTTTCGACATGATCACAGCTGACTCTCGTCCTCGAAAGGTGGGATGCCACTCAGGAGGATGTAGAGCACCACCCCAAGGCTCCACCTCGGCGATGGCTATGCGATGAACGAGATATGGCTACGGGTCAATATTAACTAACCAATAATGGGGGATTTCCACCAACAATAATAAGGAAAACAATGGTTAATGATAGGGGAACCAGGGGTACAGGGTTTTGACCGACTGCCATATGCGAATTATTCTCTTTGCAAGCGGCCGGTTACAACACACAACGCGTTCCATCACACACACTTTCCCAGCGACGCATTCTGGACACTCACCTTCGGTTGGACATAGCTAAAACAAACTAGACCATGGTTTCTTGAACCTTGTATACTGATAGCCAGCTGTGCACTAACATATTCTCAAAGACTGGAAGATTATTTCTCAAATTGTTTGTGTTTGACTCACCAGTTTAGCGAATGTTTATCTACATCTGAGTGGTGGTTAAACTCCCCTACGAAACATATTAATCAACCATCCAATCATTTGTGAATACATCTGCGAAAACAATAAAAAACCAAAACCACCAACCAGTACTTGTTGAACCATTAGTTATTATCCCCTATTATTACCCAGAGTTAATTACGGCTTATAAATAACCATAAAGAACCACATACAAACCATATAAAAAACATATAAAAACTATTAAAAAAAAAACATATTAAAAAACATATAAAAAACATATAAACACTATATTAAAAACCATATAAAAACATATAAAACCCACCAACCTTAGCATATAAACCGACGATTTGGTGCTCTTCAACTCACCCGGGAGCTGAGGCGCCAAGCATATCCACCTGCTTCCCATAGCCAGAATTCTTCGAGTCCGCCGAGCTGCAAAGGGCAACCAAAGAAAAAACCACTGGATTGGTTATAATGGCTAATAATAGGAGATAGTAAGTAACAATAGTAGGGGATATACCAGCTATATATGGGGTCAAGCAGTTGACCAACCAACTAATAGCTGGTTACAATGGTTGATAATAGGGGATAAGTTCACCAACAACTGTTAGGGGATCTATAGCAACCATCATACCAATAGTAGGGGATAACAACCAACCAATGGTGAACTAGCTGGTTATAATGGTTGGGGATAAAAACCAACAATTATAGGGGAGATATACCAACCATATGGCTATGGGTAAATATTAACCTACAATATTCAGCAACAATTTCATAGGGAATACAATGGATAATGATGGGAACCAGGGGGACTAAGGGTTTTGACTCACAGCCATATAACCGCCATAACTACGGGAACGTGGGGCACACATTTTGGCGGATGGCACACCTATGATATGCTTCAAACTGAGGGTAACTTGGGTGATTCACTCGATCGGTTGGGAAATCGACCTAGGAAATCCGGGTTGGAACCATCAGTTGTAGGCGTCTCCTGCAAATTGTCCCGGCAACCCAGGGAGTGAGAAGCATGGTGACTAATGCTACTAAGTGGGATCCCTGGCAAACTTGAGTCAGAACCATCAATTATAGGGTTTTCATGTAAACTGTCCCATCAAACAATCCAGGGAGTGAGAAGCATGGTGACTAATACTACCAGTACTAAGTGGGATCCACTTACAAGTGACCACTTACAAGTGACTTACCACAACCATGGGTTATGACCTGGTTGCCGAGTCTGATGGTCATCCAAAAAGGGATCTCAAGGTCGGGTCCTTCAGTGACGGCGCATGGATCTGGCTGGTGGCAAGCCATCACCTCCCAAGCTTTCTCATGGCTTCCCAGTGAACGACTTCATTGTTGCGGTCCCTCAGGTGCAGAATCTTGGCCTCGATATTTTGAACTACGCTTGAAACGCCAGTGAGAATCAAATCAGAATGGCCATCACCCGCAAAAGGACTGAATGATACTGGATTCGGGTTTGACCAGATCCACTAGCCTGACGTACCCCCCTGGGAAGCAGCTCAGCATCTTCAAATCAAATCCTGTGGGGATAGTTCCCATCTCTCCATCAGTGAAACGATCCATTTCAGAAGTCAAGACGCCATGGAGGACCCCAACCAATGACACCAATGACTCTGCAGCCAATTCCTTGTGGCACAGCCGTGCCGCCTGAAGGTTGTGATGACCTCTGGCGCAAAGTAGTGAGGCCTCAGCGAAGAGCTGGGCCACGCTCACATCGATTCAGAGAACGCGCAGCTGTGACCAATCTGATTCGTAATGAGTACATTGGATTGGATAAGCCAATCAGATTGTATCTCATCAGATTGTATTCTCATGTATGAGATAAGTCAATGAGTACATTGCTTGTAATGCCAATCAGATTGTATCTTATTGAAGAATCATTGGCAACGAGTACGTTCACCCAATTGCCTGGCCTAGGGATCATACATTCACCGGCAATGTTTACCTGGTTGGTGCTTTTAACCCATGTGAAAAATATTCGTCAACCAACCATGTGTTAATAGTTACTAACGAAAATATAAGACGTTAAAAACCACCAACCACTTATTGTCTGAATGAGCACAATTGGTGCAACGAATCAGTCCTATCCAATCTGGAAAGATCACTATAGAGTGATGTCCAGGTCACCTGGAGCCAGGCTCCCGCACGTGCCGCAGAAGGTGCGACAGTCCCGGGATTTCATGTTTTTACCTCAGCCGCCAGTGACAGTGCTGATGAGTGATGACTAATTAGCTGCAAAATGATGGTTAGTGATTTTGCATGATTGTTGAGGGGTTATTGATGGCTAGTGACGGTTAATACCTGCGAGCTAAGGATGGCTATCGGGGTCTGGTGACCTTTAAGAACGCCTAATGATGGCCGAACATGGCGAATCATGGTCAATGAGGAGGGCTCATGAAGGTTCATTTTTGAGAATGGTCATCATTGGTCATAGCATGAATATATAATTGCTTAAAATCAATGGCGGTTATCATTCTTTATCATCGTTGACGTGAGAATTGTTGAGTATCATTGGTTATCATCGATGGTGAACCATGATCGAGACCGGTTCGCGATGTTCAATGACAGGGGACAAGAACCAGGACACTAAGCATAAGTTTCATTCCCAGTGAGATCTCGCTGGTGTCATCATGGCTGGAAAATAAAGGATGCTGATCTACCCACTAAGGACGATTTGTTCACAAGGACGACACGTCATAAATAGCAACCACCATGGGATGTCAAGCACCTTCATAGGAATCATGGTCAAAATACTGCTCGACGGCCCACTGATTCCCCAATGACCTTCACGTTCTGATGGTCATTGTGATCCCCACTCAGTTGCATGAGCATCCATCGTGATGACAGCTCATCACTATCATGATCTCACCATCCATCACAGTTGATGATAGCCACCATCAAGATCGATGCTCACATCATGACCACGACATGCGATGCTCAGCATCCAACGGGCCAAGCCGAAGTCCGCCAACTTGGGTATCATGGTATCCCGGTCCTGCAGCTGAATCTGCACTAAGCATGGGTTGAAACGTTGAAACCCTAGGCCCTTTGCAACCCCGACACTCCAAGGGAGTGTTTCTCACGCCACCTCCCAGCTTGGTTTCTTGGCGACTCTTGCCTTGGCACCCCTCTCTTTGAAGCTTGGCTTATCTAGCATATGAAGACCCGAGCAAGCTTATCAAATGACTTGATTCAGCAGATTGATAGCGCTGTGTGAAAACATGTTTCCACCCTTTCCATTCTCCCAATTGGGATATCGGGATGGTTTCCAGTGTCTGGCATTGATAGCTTGCCACTGCAGCTTTGCCCCGACCTTGCTGGTCAGCAGGATGTTCTCCGGTTTCAAGTCGCGGTGTACCTGAGCTGGACCCTGGTTGCCCGGACAAATCTGGTGGGTTGCGAGACGCAACCATTGGGATCTCATCATGTGGAGCTTGGTTGGTTGGTCCAGATGCTTGGCGCTTGAAAATTCGAAGGTCATGGATTGATATCCAGGATGATTGTAACAATTCAGATCGCCAACACACCCACCTGTCTATTGGCATCATGCCAGTGGTTGTTTTTCCAAATGTACGTGACCCACATGAAAATCAGCCTTCATCAATAGCTATACTACATACTTGAAGCGTATGTAGTTGCATATATTTTCCCATCAAATGCTGTCGGAGGGAGATACATATACTACAACAATTCAAACGAATCATACAATAACATTTCTTATCCACACATCAGTAATCGACAATTACTATACTCATCGATGGTTTTTTCAGCGCATAAAAAACTGAAAAAAACCAATTACTATACTCATCATACTCATTTAGCTGGTATATCCCCTACTATTGCTGTTTAATCTCCCCTATCATTCACCACTAACCAGCCACCACTACACAGCTCCACCACCAACCCCCCCAACCCCCCACCGCTGGAGCTGCCCCACCAGCTGCTTCTCCAGGTGGAGGTACCCCACCGCCTCGCAGATGTCGCGGAAGAGCCGCGACGCCTTGTCTTCGGGGAAGGCGCCGGCATCCAACAAGCAGTGGAGCAGGTCGCCACCTGACGTCCACCGGTGCTGAAACCGGTGCTATGACTCCGTTCGTGGTGGTGCATGATGGTGCTTAATGGTAAATGATGGTTGATAATGGTTAATTGATGGTTAATAATGGTGAATTGATGGTGAATTGATGGTTAATTGATGGTTAATTGATGGTGAAGTCATGTGGTTAATGGTTAATGAACAGCTAATGAACGAATGGTTATATAATTGATGGTTTATTTATTCACAATGGAGAATTAATGACCACTGTGCCATGTCGGCTGGCAACTGGTAGCCATGGTTATAGCAGAAAGCTAAGCATAAACAGCAGCAAGACCATCCATGAATCATCAGAAACCATAGGTCAACCATCAGTTAACGATTGCTGACCCAACATACTTCAGACAACGACCCAACTATGCAAAGATCAGGGGTTTCGAGCGCAAGCAACCTTCAAAAAGGTGAGAAGGGTGTTGATTGGTAAGTCCACACCAGCTGGTTGGTGATGGCTCATGATACTTTATTAACTGATTGCTATGGCAGTGGGTCAAAACCCTTAGTCCGCCTGGTTCTCCACCATTAACCATTGTATACCATTGTTTGCCCTTGTATTGTTGGTGGAAATCCCCCATGAAATTGGTTGGTTAACTGCTTGACCCATAGCCCTATAGCAACCAGCTGTCTTGAAGCTGCAGGGAGCCTGTCACCAACTCCCCGCGCGCCGAACCGGGGCCACAGATCTGCCCGAGCCTTGTACCAACTCAAGGGCCAGGTACATGTGAGCCTGCGACCGGTGACCCGCAGGGAAAGCACCCAAACCCACGCGTCGACTCGCACGTTCATAAATCAGAGTAGATGAAAATGTGTTTATGATTGTTTATGTATACAAGTAGAGCAAATATTAGATCCGTATATTAGGTGTGGGTGATTGATTTTGTGTGATTCTGTGTGCGTCTGTATGTATGTAGATCAATCATACTATGCACAACGATTTTTTTCTCTTCATTTTGCTCACACCGTCGGAGAAAAAATCCTTGAAGCGACACCATGAGCGAAACTACACGCGCCAGTCTTGGTCTATTTGCCCACAGGATGACGGTCGCGCATATCATGAGCTAGATGGCTCAGACATCATTGGTGAATCGCTACCACTCAAAGCACCCAATGGTCATAATGACTATCCCCACTGCCAGGTGGGCGAAGCTCCATCCCCCAAACAAATGCAGAAGCTGTTTGGTGATGTATAATGGATGAGCAGTATTCACCAATCAGTTTTGAAACATCCATTATACATCACCAGTTTTGATGTACAATGTGATCATAATACATAGTTTTGAAACCACCAATCAGTTTATGATTACTCTTCGATAGCATGTTAGCTGGTAGCTGTTTGATTAACAGCTGTTAGCGATTAAGCATTGCTAGCATGGCCGGTCCCTCCGACAACAAGCGCATCACGATGTCACGATCAACCCCTGTTGCTGTTGGGATCACTGTTGAGTGATGATCCAGGAACTCCTGTAGCATTCCACTGACATCATATGGGTGTTTCTCAAGCCATAGGGGTACCCCCCAAATCATCCATTGATGGTCATGTATAGTAATAAACCAACCATAGATTTGGGGGGTCCCCTATGGCTTGAGAAACCACCATATGGCTATGGGTCACAATATTACTATGGGTCATATGACTTGTCATTGTCATGGGATCGGCTCACAGCCGAAGTATCGGTGACCTGACCTGCAGCCATGTGTCACCATGGCTTTATCGTGGGTATCGTAATAGAAATCCGCATATGAAATTAATAGACGTATTAAACATGTCATTGTGTATGATGTGTATGGAACCTAACTCATCAAATGCGTAATCACTAGAAGCTCCTGAACCAATATAGTGAGATGATACAGGTAATCAATGGCAGAGTGGTCCCTGCTTTGTTCAAAGGTAATCCCATGACAGCGAACATCCCGCAATGTTTCGAATCCAAATGGCTCTGCAAGGGCAAAATCACAAACAAAACTGCTGGTTTTCAGCCCATGCTCCAGGCAACATTTCATGGTCGGCCTAGTGGATTTGACAACCACAGGCTAATCACCAGCAGGTTGACATGTCTGGGTGCAGTACTGGCTGTAGCTTGTAGTGGTCAATTGCTGGACATAACTACAGCTTGTATTCTCTAGTGCTCAACAATTTGGATACATAACATAACCATCTATAGTAGCTTGCAATTAGTGGACTACCGTCAAATGAGCCATGGGTTAATGTATGTGCTCCACTGCTGCCATTGACTTCTCAGTACCGGAATCACAATCTCGATGACCATCGGGGCGGTCAACAACCACCGTGTTAAGCTCAGATGGTCAAGACCATAAGGTCAGATTCAACAACCAACACCTGCTGACCATAGCTCAACTGGTTCAGGAAGCCCGGCTTGCTGATCATGAATAGGGTTGACCAATGATCATGGTTCACCAGCGGCTTTAAACTTCGGGGTAGCTGAGCTCGTCCCAAGCCCGGCTCGTCCCAAGCTGGATACCATGCCCCTGGCCTCTGTCTGGAACCAGGTGTGGCACTTCACCTCGAAAGCATGGGGGTGTCCTGGTACCGTGGTTCCCCCACAAAATTACCTCCGAAGTTGAAGGTTTTACTGCACAGTTCAGTGGTTCCAGAATGGCTCGGAAAACGGTTATACCTGATATAAGTGGATGAATAGTTGCTAATATGGTGGTTGTGCAATTATGGTTATACCACCAGTTGATCACTACTTGATAATAGTTGGACATGATATAGTGAAAAAAACATTGTAGGTCATTAACAGTGATACTTGGTCAGTCATACTTGATATCGTCGGATACAGCTGGACGTGATTAAGAATTATTGATCCCCTAGGTTATCATCTTTGGGGCCGGCCCGTATCCGGCAGGAAGCAATTGACGTGCGCCTGCAACCAATGGGGTGTCACCACGGTTGGCAAATAATCAACAGCCACAGGGGGAGGGGGGGTAGTACAGTATATACCAGGTACCATGACCATGGGGGGGAGAGGGGGGGGGGACCCAAAACCTGGAACATATAGGCCATTGATGGCCATTGTTTTTGTTCTCGACGATTTCCACGCAACAATCCTCCCCTTGCAATGGTCCCCTTGGTACACCATGGCGCCGGAAAAAGGGCCCACCGCACCAACCAAAGGCAGGGCCAGGGTAGCTTTGAGACGACAAG
This sequence comes from Symbiodinium kawagutii, assembly GCA_009767595.1. Taxonomy (NCBI): domain Eukaryota; class Dinophyceae; order Suessiales; family Symbiodiniaceae; genus Symbiodinium; species Symbiodinium kawagutii. The sequence continues at coordinate 38,220 of VSDK01008551.1, forward strand.
CAAGGGACATGGACATCCCCGAAAGTCAGAGACGAGTTCTTGGAAGCGCACCACTCACTAACCACGGTTATAGGGGTAAAAAGCTGCCATTGTATGTATATCCCGTAATCCAGCCGCGCATATCCAAGTTTGAAGCCAATGTTGGTTCACCTATCAATAGTGCCCACCAAAAGGGTAGTTTCAACGGTAGAACCCCAGGTACCCAAGAGCGCTTACAAACCATTTCTGAACTCAGCCATCTTTGAGGCTCGACAGCGCAGCCACGTGCAGCCCAGGGCGCTATGTTGGGATGAGAAAGACCTGGGTGACCAGTCGCGCTTGCGCAACGAGTCGCGAACCCGAATTGCATGACTAGGAGCCAGTGGGCCCGCATCAGGTGGGTCCAACCAGCTCTGCTGCTGACACTCTTGGGTGGCCAAACGATTCCTGAATGATAATTACACAAGAACAATGATTTTCAGGAATGGGAATTCCTGATGACCCTCTTGGGTGGCCAGCTTTCTTGTTCCACAGGTAATTTTGATGTTATATGATGCCATTGCTTTTTTAAAAATGAGTATGTTTCTCCACTTTCCGACTCTCCAGTTCAGGTTTGGATACCGCAAACAAACTACTTTTCCTATTCCACAAATTTTGACCGTCAACATGGACTAGAAAGAGCAACTGGAACAATTGGGGATGGGAATAGTTAACCAGGACACCTATGTCTTGACGATGGGAATGGTCCACCAAGAATTGCCATTCCCAACATCCCAACAGTTGTACTGGGCGAACTGCCCGTGGATCAACCATCCGACATGATTCTGAAGCATGGGTGAGCATTGAGCTTGTTAGGGGTGAAAGGTTTTGCCTGGCTTGGTGGATAATTGGTATTGAACATCACCATACTATTATGCATCAGCAACTATCATTAAGCATCATGAACTCTTCCCCATGATCGTCGGCTGTCACTCCCTGTTGGCACTATCTATATGCTATATCTTTATCTAGCTACCTAATTCATCCTAATTCTACCTGCCTATTGTTGGCTTTTACATGCTATTGTTGGCTATTATCCTACCTAGGTAGGATATTCATATGGTAGTATTATGTAGTATTCTGCTATTCATATGGTTGTATTATGTAGTATTCTGCCATTAATCAGCATCATTATAGCCATTGTAACCATTATAAACCAGTAGTTAACCACTAGTCAACCATTATTAACCCATACTTCACCATTGTTGCCTATGAGTCCCCTATCATTAGCCCATCATGCAGGGCCCCATGAACTCAAACACCACCGTGATCTGCGGCTCGACATCTGAGCATCCAGCTGCTCATCATCTCTGCCTCGTCGTGAAGATTCAACCTGCAGCGAAGCCCCAGGCCGTGTGTTGAAAGTTGTCTAGATGGAAGTTTGAGTTGAGGAAACAACTTCTAGGTTGAGATGTTTACAAGTTCTAAGTCGAGAAATAGTCCATGTATTAACTTGATTCAACTTGTAAGTATACTGAAGTGGATGCTGAATGTTCCCCCATGTTCAATATTTACATCATTTACCTGTTGGGCCATGTTCACTATTTATATCATTTACCTGTTGGGGATGGTTCAGTTTGATATTCTATGTCGATACTGCCAGGTGGTTCTGCCTATGAAAAAAATATGATGACTCTCATCAGGCGTAGATGATTAGACCGTCAATAATGGCAATCGATAAATAGCAATCATTGACACCCAAGCTTTATCAAATTTTCGACATTGCTCGTCGGTGATGCAACTGTTGGTTGTTTCTTGCTTTACCGGCACCAGTTGGCGGCTTTCTTCTTGGTCTATCCCCAATTTTCTCTAGAAAGATCGCCTGACAGATCAAATCACCATGCTGGCCTTCTGGGACCGGTCACCGGGATGGTTCAACCATGGGTCAATCAGCTATATGAGTTCCCTGAACCAAACAACGTGCCTGCACGGCAGATCCAACCTCTTGGTAGCACTGACTTCGGTTGGTTCGTTGCTGCGGCCGAAAGATCGCCAAGTCTCCGACACAGATTCTCTTTTTTGCTGAAATTGCACGAATTTCTTCTTGTCCTTGGGACACCAACCCCCTCTTGATACAGCTGCACCCTTTGCGGCAGCCGAAAAAAAAACACCGCGCAAGTGTAATGATGGAAAAAGTGGTCCACTGGTGATGGATGGTAGGGAAAACGCCTTTCAAAGATCTTGTTTTAAATCATTGTAGTGATATCTAATGGGTACAGTGGTGATTTTGAATATTTTGAAGATACTTGACAATGTTTGACAATGATCCGCCAACCAACCATCCAGCAACTGTTTCTGAGACTTCCCCAATATGCAACAGAAACGACACGTTCAACGGCTGAGCTCCAGCAGTTTCAGCAGCATGCTATTTCCGGGGTTCTTCCACAAAATTACACCATCACCAAGACACTCTGAAAATCTTCACAAATCATCCAGCCATGACCAGAACATACACTCCCGTTACGCCCGTTCCTCGTTTATCACCATCACTCCTATCAGGCTGATCCTCCTGTCTGTTTATTTTAATTAAGCCACGGGCAACCCCAGATCACGCCATGCCCAGTGTCCACGATCTTCATGGCGTATTGCTTTCCCTGCAAGGAGCCGAACGTGATGCGCATCTATCACCAATACCGATGACATTCACCAGAACGTACGAAATGACCGTGCTGTTGAAGTCTTGTTCGTGTCAACAATGCACATGTAAGGGGTACTCCGTGTGGATGAGAAAAATGCATGGTATATTGAATAAATAAATATATACATATATATATATGTATAGATGATTGAAACCGCAATGATCATGATGATAGTCATCATCATCATCACCACCATCATCATCTTCCTAATCAACTTCGTAGAACATCTTTCCTCCGTCTTTGAACGGCCACAGACATGACACCCACTCGAAACATGAAACCCTTTCTTAGCTTAGCCTTCTCTAGGAGTCTAAGTCCCGAAAAAACAACATCAAAAAACATCATCGCAGTCCCGCAAACATGGCGCCCTTCCTCGCCGCTCACCATGGCGAACCCCCATGACGTCCCCACGTTCCGACGCCGCGCCGGTTCTTGCCTTGTCCTTGACGTCGACGCCCAGTCGCACTTCGCTGAAGTTGCCGCTGCCCAACTCGTGACGGATCTCGGGGCGCTAGAGGTGGCGGCGCCAACAACAGCGCCACGCAACGCTTCAGCAAGGATGGTGAATTACCCTATTAAAGGTGCCAATTCTCCTGTCAGAATGGTTTGGCAATTGCGAAAAGTGATAGTTTATCAAAAGTTAGTGATGGTCAATCGACTAGTGATTAACCATGATTAACCAACTAGGAAGGTGAATTAAATTGAAGTAACCTATTCATCATGAATAGCAATGGTTCTTGAAGGGTTAGCGAATTAGTGATGGTTCAATGATGGCAAATGCATGGGTGATAGTCAATCAATAGCTAAGTGATACCTAACTTGTGATCTGGTGGGAAATACGGCATCAAAATGGCGATGCTTGATGCTATTGGTTAATCCGGGCGAGCAAGTGATTACTGACTGTGCTTCGACCAGCTAGTGTAAAACTCATAACCACCTTCAAGATCTCAAGTAGTCACACTGATAAATCACGATCTAGCACATAGTAAAACTAGCTAAGTCATTTTCATCCGCTTTCCATTAATATAATATTGAAACATATTGTTGGTGAAATCGTCAGCGCTGTAAAACCCAGCATGGAGTCACTCAGATCCAGCCGTGTCTCACAATCAAAAGTCATGGCGGCAGCGACTTCCCTCAGTAGTTGTCATGTTTCTTGGGTCCTCCTGATGGTGAACAAAGCCGCCAGCCACCAGCCAATGCCCAACTGATCCAAACTTTGGGTCGCCACTCGTGCCCGCAACCCATCACCGTTGTCGCTGTTACCCCATGAAATGATATGAAATGCAGGCCCCCAAACAATCACCACCCAACACCCATCCTGGCGACTGGTAAGCTGTGATCTCTCCCCCGAACAGGGGCCCTGATTCAAGGGGGCTTGGAAGGGAGCAATTCATTTCAGGACCCTTAAGGGTACGCTTCGCAAAAGTATCAAAGCAATGAACTACTTGACAATCTTGGACTTCTGGACACCAAGCATCAATGCTTTTGGACATTCATCTTCGCATGGTAGGGCCCGGTAGGACTTCTGGACTTCTTCGAACATTCATCTTCTTTCATCACATCCGAACAAACACCATCCTTGCACACATTAGGCAAAATGTAAAGCCAATTCTCCATTGTCCTCGCTTGGCGTACAGTAAATTCCAAAATGATCCATTCTCAATTTGAAAAAACAACTTGTTTGGTAGTGCAGTAACTCTGGTTATATATCATATGGTGGTCTCTCAAAATAGGGGTTAATAGGGGCAGCCCCAAAAATGCTTCGCTTATTCCTTTGAAGTACTACTGTAATGACTTTGAGTACTGATATAATATGACTTGAAAAACCACTACATATTTATCACCAGGGTCAAGGCTGCAAAATCGCATGACAATGGCCAGCCAGGGGTGTCAACTCTTGTCGTCGTCATTTGCCGCCTAGGTGCATCCCAGTGTTTGGCCACCTTGGTCGGCCGGCAACTTTGGCCATGGCTTCAACGAAGAATGGAAGTGGTTGGGTCTGAGGTTGGACCACAACTAGGATGACAGAACCATACATAACGATGGCAACAACCCCTGCAACGTGACTGGATGAAGCCTACAACCATGGCTCAACCAGTTGCAAACTGTGGATGCCAAGCTCCAAGCAGTCACCGCCAACCCTCCGAGCTGGCGGGGCAGCATCCTTCCATGGGGGCCTGTTACAATAAGCCCTTCAAACTCCACACGGGTGATCCTTACATCTTCGGGTTGACCAATGACCTTTGGGTTCCAACCATAAACCATGACCAATGGTTGGAATCTTAGGGATCCCTTGGGGGATCCAACGATTCGGTTCCAAGGACTGACTCGTTGCTTCCCAGTCCCATAATCATTTGCAATGGTTTGTAACACTGTCGACAGAAATGCCTTGCGAATATCGAAACAGTTCCCTAGAATCCCCTACAATAATGATAATGATAGTGAGGATGAGGATGATGAGGATGATGATGAGGATGATGATGATGATGATGATGATGATGATGATGATGATGATGATGATGATGATTACAATCATGATAATCATGATGACATCATCAATCAACCGTTCATCATTGGCTCACATCCCCAATGTTGCAGAACCGTGTCGTCCCCTTTGTTGGACATGGGAATGCTTGCGGTGTGTGGGCCCTGCTGTGGATGTAATTGGCGGGCCGAGTGACGCGACATTCGAGGAAACTATCTTCCAACCCCTTGGCGATAAACCATGGCCATATTATCATCGTTGACGATAGTAAATCATGCTTAGTGATGCAAGAGATGCTGGATGGTTGATAACTCAGAGGTGTCTTTCCTGGCTACTGGCCTTGCTAAAAAGAGATGGACATGCGAATGGTTATACTGTAGCAACCCCAAGAACATCCACTGCAATTCAGTACAATAACCACAATAATCACCACAACAAAACAGCCGTCACATTAACCATTTCTCAACCATCACTAGCCATGATCTCTCATTCAGCATTATCGACCATGATCAATTACGAAGCAATCCAATACCGCATCAACCGTGCCAAGCCCTCACGGCATGCCGGGCGACCCATTCTTCCGTCTTCCCGTTGAGAAGTCCCTGAAACGCGGCGTTGGTTGACTTCAACCATCGGGGCGATGTCTACAGGGAACCCTTGGTTTGATGATCGGGAAAGTGAGAGACATGAGACTTAAGAAACGGTCATTGAAACCAGAACAACGTGCTAGTTGCCAGCATTGTTGGAACTTAGCGAAACCCTTCGTAGCGGAGAAGCACTTCGTTTGTCTTCAGCATCTTCGTTTGTCTTCCAAAGCAAATATAATGTTGTGAACCTGACCGGACACGGCCAGCAAAATCAAGCAAAAATGTGCATCCCCTGTGTTTCTATTCCCATACTAGCTTGCTGTTGATTTCCAATCGCATTGCAAGCAACGTTTTTTGGCCAGCTCGACAGTCTCCCGCTTTTAATCCATAAGCGCGGGCATGCGCGGGCAAGCGGATGAGCTTGGAATGTCACCGCCAAGTTTCAGTCGAGCAGTTTGAAGAACCACCTAAGAATATCAAATGCATCATCCCAGGCGTCTTCTGTACCATTTGTAACAAATAGCAGGAAGCCTTGCTAGTCTCAGCGGCATTCTCGGAACTTTCGTCGCTTCCACAGGAGTCACCCTGGCTTGCTCTTCGCGTAGGCGGACTCATGAGGCAAATGAGCTGCGGCTGCAAAGTATCAAGACCTGATATTTGGCAGCTGCAGCTGCATCTGCAGAGGCCAATGTGGGTGCACAGACAGCAAGTTCCGGCATTTCCAGGCTGCAGATTCACAGTGAAACTGCCACGACGAGATGCAGCGCACATGTGCATCACTGCTGGGATGATCTGGGATGTCTCCCTTGTGGTCGACAAACCACTCTTGACGTTCCAGGAAGAGGTTGGTGAAGATAGCAAAGCAAGACCCGTTCTTGCTTCGCAGTCTTGATCAACCTCTTCCTCGAACGTCAAGAGTGGTTTGTCGATGCAAGAAATGCAATTCTGATGCACTTTCGGGTGTTTTATAAAAGATCGGCTCCTCAACAACCAAATTGTATATTTCTTGCATCAACACCAAACCTGGCCACAATTTCACCATTGCGGCGTCGCTCGGTCAAAGGAAAAGATGGAACCATCAATGAATGCGATGTTTTTTGACAGAAACACATTGCTGCAAGAGATCACTCGATTAGTAAAACATGTTGAATTGGATTGTTTCGAATTTCCACGTGCATTTTTTGGCTGCTGCTGGCTGCCGCTGCAAAATATCAAGACAAAAGACTTGATATTTGGCAGCTGCAGGTGCATCTGCCTCTGCAAAGGCCCATGGCACAGAGAGCAAGTTCCAGGCAGCACAGCGGAACTTGCTCTCTGCCGTGGCTGCCTTGCTGCTCTTAGGCTCTTGGGGCGATCTTTCCCACGGCGTTCCTCGCTTCTGTAAGTATCCCCTTGGAGAAGATCCTCACACTCCTGCTGCAGCCCGGAAGGCCCCTACAGGCCCTAGACCAGCATGATCTTCGAGCAAAGCTTCTTGCCACCTCGGGGCGCCTCGCTTTGGCAATGTCCCAGGATGGATGCTGTTTCTATGTCTTCAAGCAGACCCATCTTGGCTTCGCTAGCTTTGATTGTGGCTCCTTTCATGCCTGAACTAGCCATTGTTTCCGGGCTTCACGGAAACAGTCCTGCCTTGAGAATCACGGAAACAGCCCCGAAAGGCAGGGCTTGGCATCTGCATTTTGGGTTGGGACAGCCCAGAGCCAACACGCCACAGCGACACCTATGAATCACAGCAAGAAAATAATGATTCAACATCTCACGCCAGTAACACATCCCAGGATACATAGAATACAGAATAATCTGTACATCTCTACGCAGTTTACGGACGTTTCTTGCGCAGGCTTGGGAGCATGGACTAAACCTTGAGACATGGTCCATTTTGGTATCCTGAGCTTCCGAGTCTTTTATTCATCACCGTCAACCACTATCAATGGGGTACCTCCAAAATCATTTATTATATGAACCAGTTGTAATTTATAGCTCATAAATCCATTTTTGGGGTATCCCTATTTTCAGAAGCCAACTAGTATTGAATAAACCAACATATTGTCAACCCATACTACATATATCACTAACATTATTATCAACCATTATTAGTCAATTATCATTAATAATCAACATCATCAGTATTGATGATATATCATTCACCATTGTTTTCGCGTGGTTGTTAGTTGTTTTCTCCATGTATCAACATATTGCCAACCAATATTATACATCATCAATACTAATTGTTATTAACTACCAGTTACATTGTTCAACAACCACTATCATTCACTAACAGCTGCATTGTTCATATCATCCATGGGCAAAAAACCAGCCGAGCAAATTTGCATCTCACCGCTCGGCCGAAACTCTGAAAATGGTGCAAGATGTCCATGGGCACGATGGGAATTTTCAAGATCCATATCAATCAACTACCTATTTTGAGTGGTAAAACTTACAGTTACCAGCTATTTACGGGAAATCTATGCTTGTCAATAACTTGCTGCGTGTCTAAGTAGCTATTAAATATCAGTCTGGTGGTAAATCACAAGCTATTTATGGGAAAAGCGATGGGGTTTATGAACGAATGGATCTCTCATGACTAAGGAGAGCCATTAAAAAACCACTGGCAACCAAGAGCCATTCAACCCATAGAACGCTACTAAGCCCGCTTTGTCATGTTGCTTGTTTACTAATCTGGTCGTTTCTCAAAATAGGGGTACCCCAAATCATCCATTTTATTCACCATTCAAGATTTAGAGTAAAAAACCAACCATTCTTTTTTGGAGGGGGTCCCGTCTTTTAAGAAGCCCCATATGGCGGTGGGTCAAAACCCTTGGTCGCCCTCGTTCCCCCATCATTAACATTCATTAACCATTGCTTTTCCCTATGATTTGGTTGGTCATTATAAGCCATGAAATTGATGGTTAACTGCTTGACCCAGCTCGCCATATAGTTGGTATATATCCCCCATAATTCTTGGTTGGTATCCCCTATCATCAACCATTAACTAGCTATTAGTTGGTGGGATAACTGCTTGGCCCCCGAAATAGCCATATATAGCTGGTACTGTATATCCCCTACTATTGTTACTTATCATCCCCTATGATCAACCAGCTATAACCAGCTAGTCAACCATTAACCATTGGTTGGCTGGTGAACTCATGACAACCGCTTCACCTTCACTGGGCCGTGGTGACCGCTGGCTGGCGGCGCTTCCCATGGCGACGCTGGGCCGCCGCGCTTCAACCTCTCCGGTGCCTGGGCTCCGTCGCTGCGTGATGCCAATGGTTGAGATATGTAACGATGAATGAAGGTTGATAAGGGGTGATAAGGGTTGATGACATCTGATTCTAGTTGATAGTTGTTGATAGTTGATGATAGTTGATGATGATGAGGATGAGGATGATGATGATGATGATGATGATGATGATGATGATGATGATGATGATGATGATGATGATGATGATGATGATGATTATTATTATTATTTCATATCGATTTTACAACTCTGAATAATGGATGCTATTGGAACCATGGTGGATCATGGTTGATTATTACAGACTATCATTAAGCAGCTGGATCATGAATGGACATATGCAGCTCTCATCATGGTTCAATAGTTCATGATCATGCGAATGATGAATGGCCAGCAAAAACCATCAGCACTAGCTAAGGATTGGCTAAGAGTTGATGACCGCTCTGGTAAATGGTAGATAATCATGCGTAATGCAAGCCATTTGATGGTTGAATGCTGGCTTGGCAAAGGCCTAGGGTGACACTTGGTGGTTCATAATGATCAATAGTCAACGAAAGTCATCAGCAACAGTTGCGGAATACTGAGGCATTGCTTTTCGATGACAATCAGTACCAGGACACGACAAGCAACAATAATGAACCCGGCCGGGGCAGTATCAGCAAACCCAACGCACTCAGTATCCGGTCGAATGGTTTCATCATGCGCAATGCACGGGCGAAAACTAGTTGTAAACAGAAATTCAATCTGTTTTACAATAAACGGCCCATCAATGACTGATCATGCGCAATAACGGTTCATAGTCCTGAATACTAGCTAACTAAGACTGGTTGTGTAAGAATGACTCACGATAGTAAATCACTGCTGGTAAGTATGCTTAATGTCGGTGGACAATTGTTCATAATCATATTGGGCAAGAGTTGATAGAGGTTGATTGTCGATTAATTGTGGTCCAACCATTTGACAAAGTGTGGATCATCTGCATGTGATATCAGTGTTTGTGGTTGTTGATTCATGACTATTTGACTACTATGTTGGGCACCAACAATTCCATAGCCGCTTAAAACTATGATCAATAAGAAATGGATAGCAATAGTATGAACACCACGTGATTGACAACTATGCTTTGATTGAACAACCAAAATCCCAACGATCAAACACCAGAAATTCAATGGTTGATAACATGGTAACACATGGACTGTTCGTGATGGTAAACCAGTATGCTATTGATCAAGGATCAAGGATTATGACCGAAAACATTGGTCAACATGACCTATTGCTACCATAATCATTGAACCCAACCATCATTTACGATGAATCACTGACTATCAAAACCGAAAAGAAACTCAATGTCAAACCACTACTTGACTAACTCTGGTTGTTGAAGCAATAACTAATTTGAAACACGATGGTTGTTCACAACTGTTGTCAACCATCCCTGATCACTATTGCACTGTTGACCATGGCTGTTGAGGAACTATCGCCAATAGCATTGGTGAAACTATCATGCATCTTGCTACCATCATTTCCAGCAATACAAACCATTAACTATTCATCATTCACTCTCTTATAAACCATGAATTTCACAGTGCTAACCATGAACTATGTCGCTAACAGAGGTTATTGATGTTAGCAAATGTTCCAACGATCAAGAGCCACAGTTATGGATTTTTGCTTGCTTCATCAAGACCTATTTGCTAACAAAGCTTTGATCGCGTTTGCTAACAATTGCTCACCAATATTGACTATCCCCAATGTACTTGCTAACTATTGCTGATAGTCAATACTGGTCAACTATTCCCAGCTCGCGATTGATACATATGCTCAATAGTTAATATTGCTAAATATTAACCATATTGCTAACTATTGCTAATTCACAATAACCAATATGGCTGTGGGTCAAAACCCTGTACCCCTCGTTCCGCCATCATTAACCAGCTTGTTTTCCCCTATTATTGCTGGTAAATCCTCCATGAACGTTGGTTGGTTAACTGCTTGACCCATAGCCATATAGTCGGTATATATCCCTATTATTGTTGGTGAACTTATCCCCTATTCTCGACCATTAACGAACTATCAGTTGGTTGGTTAACATTGACACATAGCCGTTTATCATCAATACTTATCCATGATCCATATTAATCCATATTATTTTCATTGATGATGGCCCACTTTTAATCTCCATATTAAGTGACCACTTTTCATTGATGGCCCACTCTTCCCAGCGTCCCGGTCCTCCCGGGGCCCTGCGTCCGGTGCCGAGGCGCTGCTGTTTGCGGCCGTGGCCGGCCTGGCCGTCGCGCCGTGTCCGTCGGCCGCGGCGCCGGAACCTTGGCAAAGGCTGGAGAAATGATCATTGACTGATGTGATGCTGGTGGTGATGATGATGATGATGCTGGTGTGGATTGGTGATGATAGGTGGTGATGTTGGTGATGACGATTGGTGGTAATGATTGGGACGATAACCGACAATACTAGGGAATGGAATGGTTATTGGTGATGATAATGTTGGTGATGATGATGATGATGATGATGATGATGATGATGACGATGATGATGATGATGATGATGATGAAGATGATGATGATGATGATGATGATGAAGATGATGATGATGACGATGACGATGACGATGACGATGACGATGATGATGATGATGATGATGATGACGATGATGATGATGATGATGATGATGATGATGATGATGATGAAGATGATGATGATGATGATGATGATGGCGATGATGATGATGGCGATGATGATGGCGATGATGATATGATGATGATATGATGATGACGATGATGATGATATGGTGATGATGATGATGACGATGATGATGATGATGGTGATGATGTTGATTGGTGATGATTGGAGACAATTGGTGGTCACTGGTGATGATAATTGGTCATATGATATGATTTTATATAATTGGTGATGATCATTGGTGGTCATATGATGTCATATGAAAATGTTGGTGATGATTGGTGATGCAATTATTGGGTTGTAATTTCTATCATACTGGCTATGACTAAGACATAAATTAGGAAAGCACTTGGGGATGTCCACAAATAGTGTTTCCGGCTCCTCGGTCCAAGTGTTGTTTTGCAACTAAATATGATGCTGTCGATTCCAATCGTTGCTATGTTTTCTCAAGCAATTCAGGGTGTCCATCCTGCATTCGAAACGGTGGTTGAAAAAACTGAAAGGCAAACGCATTCAAAAAAAAGGTTGTTACGCAGCAGTTCCACGCTGTCCGAGTCCTCCTCGTTATTGTTTGTTGTTGCTGTTACTGCTGCAGTTGTTGTGGTTGTTGTTGTTGTTGTGGTTGTTGTTGCGGTTGTTGTGTTATTGTTATTGGTTAGGGTTCTTTTTCTTCTTCTTCTTCTTCTTCTTCTTATTCTTGTTGTTGTTGTTGTTGTTGTTGTTTTGCTTGTTGGCTGTTGGTTCTTGGTTCCTTGTAGTTTGTTGTTTGTTCGATGTTTGTGCGTTGATTGTTGTTTTTTTGTTGCTTGTTGTTGCTATTCCTTCACTTAGTACTGGAATGTTGTCGTTCCAGGTAGTGGTGGCGTTGGTGTCAGCAGGTCGGACATGGTGCCAACCTTTTCCCACGGCGGAAACTTCGCCGGGCGGGAAGGAGATCGGCGCTGCAGCATTCTTCGCACAGTTGCTTTTCGCAAAATTGGGAATATGGCTATGGGTCAAGCAGTTAACCAACCAATAACAGGGGATTTTCACCAGCAACAATAAGGAAAACAATGGTTAATGATAGGGGAACCAGGGGTACGGGGTTTTGACCCACAGCCATGTCTTGTGAAAGGATTTAGAAAACCAAAACGTCCCTGGCCCTGGTCTGGATTTTGTCTGGGTAGTATTACTTTTTCCCCAAGTACATGTTTACACCAGAAAAATCTATGACCTACTCTACCGGTACGTGTCAGGGAAATTCATGAACAAGGACAACCATCATTCGTGGTACAAACAACTACAGCCAAATGTCTCATGAACCAACTTCTTTTTACGGGAACACCTCTGTGTGTATCCCGTTGTGGTTGTACCATCCAACAGGTAGCTACACTTGGGTTCCAGGTCAACAGTTCCTAGGTCGGATGGCTTACCATCCACCTGGTGATGATAGCAATCTGCTGGTGAGGTTTCATATGGTTTCATGTTCCCACAGATTTCAGAGTTGTTTCATCATGAGCATAAAATAGGGATAGACATAGGAAAACCATAGGAATCTGGTGATGATTCGGAAATTGCTGGTGGGGTATTTCCCTGGCGCCACCGACTTGCTCTGACGCTGTCCCAGACACCGTCGGAGGAATTCACCTGACGGCTCTGCAGGGGCGTCCTGCCTAGACTGCCTAGCTACTCAAATGGTGAATCACCATGAGTCTACAAGCCGAAGCCCAGCCGATGGAACCATTGGTTTGTCATGTTTGGCATCATTTTTTTGGGGAAAGCAGAAATAAGAAACATAGTGATCCCCCCAAAATAAGAAATACAACTGTGACGCAGCAGCAAGTAGTAGCGGAGAATCACTTTTTTTGCCTTTCCGGGGTAAGTCATCCATTCCACCTCAGATTACCTCTGCGCAACGGGCTGCTTTTGATGCAAAATGGGTTCCGTTCCTGCTGGTGGCAACATCGAAGTATGGTCTTGCTTGATATTGGTTGTAAACATGAGTATAATGTCTAATTAATCTATAACATGCAATAATATGCAATAATCCATGTTGCTGTGCGTCAAAAAAAACCCTGGTACCCCTGGTGAACATCCTGCTGGTGTGAAAATTTGTTGGCGTGTTCACCTGCCTCTTGTGGTCAGCTGATACCTGTAGCCACGCTGGCCACACCCCCCATCTGCGCCTGCAAGATGAAGAATGCGAAAGGGCTCTCCGTTGTGACGTTGGGCGCGATCTTGATGGCGTCACCTGGGTGGCCAGCTGGCCGTCTCAGCTGGCTTCTCAGTGGCAAATGGTGGTTTCTCAAGCCATAGGGGTACCCCCAAATCATCCATTACTAACTATTTAGAGAAATAAACCAGCCATTTTCGGGGCTCCCTATTTTGAGAAACCACCAAATAGGATAGAACTGATACTCACAACTTCTTTCAGCTCACAAAATACTGGATGATACAAGATATATGACATAGTGACTGGTTGGCAAGTTGATAGAGTTGTAACCACCAGTTAACAGTCCATGTTGGCTACAATTACTTTAGGTCCACAAACCAAGCTGACCAAAGAATACCACTCCGTGGGGTGCTTCATGGCGAAAGTTGTTTGACGTGCGGGGTGGCAACCATACACGCCTTGGGTAGCCCACAAATAATTCCATGTGGAAACCACTCATCTGTTTTGATGGGTGCTTGACTGGCCGTGGGATACTCTGCACCCCTGGCGAAAATCCAAGACATGACCAAACTAGTCTTCGGATAATTATAGTTACTGTATATCAATATTGACCCAAAACCACCTCAGGATATTCCTTATGTTAAGGCCCTATTGAAATGGTCGCGTTCACAAATTGAATACTTTCGACATGATCTCAGGAGAACCCGAGTGGTTGAGAATGGTACCACAATACAGAGCTGTCAATGGCATGGCATGACAAAAGGTAGTTGAGAATCATACCCACCTATACACAAGAATCCTAGCAACCAATCGTTAATTACCTCCTGTCAGTATCGATTGCACACTGAACACTCATGGGTTGATGCTGGTTCATGACCATTCCAAGCACCAGCAAGCCTCATAAGTCACTACTGTAACAAGCAGTCATTCATTGTACAGCATTGATAATTCGCTATGACCATCAAAATGCCTCCTTACATCAGCCGGATCCAGTGATCCGTCAGGAGCTGCTTCCTTCCAGTTGTGATGTCACTGTCGCGAAAAGTGATACCTTGACCCCATGCTCATTTGGGTAATGGTGGCACCTCCGAACTTTCATACGATGTCATTTTTCAATAGGGAAACCGCCAGGGACATTCCTGATTGGTTCCATCTACATCATGGATATCTCCATTTCCGAGCCCCTGGTGCCACAACCAAGACAGACTGAGACCACTCACCGTGACACAGTGCCCGATGCTCGTTTTTCCTCAGGACAAATCGCAATAGCACGGCGAGGATGACGGTTCTTAACCCAAAATTGCGCTCAATGGTGAAGTAAAATGATCGATGGTGGTCACTAATGCTTAATATGGTTCTTGATCTTCGGGGATACAGTTAGTTCACTTAGCTTAATTCACTAGGGTAACTACCAGGTTCATGGGAGATATAGCTATAATTACTAGCCGACTTTTAATCATAATCAACCATGATCAACCATCATAAACCATAGCTAACCAAAGTTTAAATGCTTTAGTGACTAACTTCTAACGTTTGCGGTCCCCCACTCGGCATAGTTGGGGTTGAATGGGTGATGCCAGCCGTATAGTCATGGTGCTGCTGATAGCTTCGGCGCTTAATGGGGATCGCCGCCATGCCAGCACTCCAATCGTTTCGAACGGGGGCCCGTTCGGTGATGATCAACAAACGAGCGCCATAGAAGTCAAGCCATTTTAGGCCACAGTCCTCCTGGGTCCCATAGTCGCCATGTTTTCCATTGAAATTCTTCGCCCAGGATTGATAGACCAGGATGAGCCATCGGCCTACTGTGGGAAGGTACCGTTTCACTCGAAAAGCATCACTTTTCTTCACTTTTGGGGTTTGTTGCACCGGTGACGGCTCATGTCCACTACAGTCAGGTGAGATTCATGTCAATAGAGAACTCTGAATTCCCAATTGCACCTAACTGCGACATCAATGGGTGGCCAATTTCCTCCAAACGCTTGCTGACATGGATCTCCCTCTGTCAACCATCCTTTGCCATTGATCAACCATGAATTTGCCATGATTAGCCACATGTTTCTCATCAAACACTAATTGACCACTGTCCACCATACATGCACCATTAATTGGCCACAAGTCACCATCTGTTCAAGATTCATTGCCCATCACTTAGCCATCAATGCTCAGGTATCTCAGCCACCAAGCCCACGCCGCGTCCGACCCAGGCTCTTGACCAATTGGTTGTTGATGAAGCACCCGGCAGCACTCAACTCCTGGAGCGGGCACAGTGCGCACTGTGACTGCGAGGCCAGAGGATGAACCCCCGGGCCCCACTGCCAGGGTTCTCAGTCGATGACTTTGGAGGTCCCAATGGCCTAAGAAACCTCCACTTGGTGCTGGCTGCTCATCAGATCTTCGACTGAAGCTAGCTTCTCCATCCTCAGGGTCCCTACCCGGCTCCTCGACAAAGAAGCGTTTCTCGTTGTCGCGGTAGATGCGGACGTGCTGGGAACTGACGTGTTTGTCGCTGGCCTGGGCTCGCCATGCCAGAGTTTGAGTTGGGAAATTAAGAGCCATGGCAACTCAAACTGCCAATGCTTACTCAATGGTTAATGGAGAAGGGGTTTATTGTTCAAACTGAGGGATCAATAGCAATCACAAAATCCGGGAGGGGATTATTTTCAATGGTTACTTAATGGTTCCTGACCATCATTGTTGATTCTTGAATGTTCATTAACATTGGCGCCTGACCCATAGTAACTACGAGTGACATCAAAGAGAGACCAAGGTTCTTTTCAAAATACCCAACGCACGGAAAACCACATGTAGCGTTCTTGCATTAATCTTTTTGTGGCCGTGCCTATCTTATTTGATCATCAACCAACAAAAAAGAAAACTCCACTAGGATTTTCATGAGTCATCCCACTGCTGTTAGGGTTACATGAAGCCATGGTGCAGAGTCGGGATTGCCACCTGACACGATGGTAAATAGCCACCCCTTTATGGTGAGCACCTGTTGCACCTGGCTATCAACCGTGGCCATCAACTATGGCTAACCATCGTTCCTATGGATTCCCACCATTCGCAAACCTCACCGTGGTTTCTCAGCACTCGCGCCTGCACTCCACAACTGGGATGTCGCCCAATGACAACCTGACGCCACGACGGGGGAATCTCAGCATTTGGAATGCGCACTTTGGGGTGACAGGCTCTGTCGACAAATGTCAATGATTGCTATTCCCATTCTAGTAGAACTATGGTTGAGAAATGCGTGGCACTCCCCAACAAACGTTAATGATTGTTATTCCCACTCTAATTGTATAGAACCGTTTTTGACAATAAGAGTAAACTATTCATAAAGAAATATGATCAGGATAGCAACCATTTCTTATAAGATTCACTATCAATAGTTAACAATGATTGCTATCCTCGTTCTTGATCGAATCCAGAACTTTAATACGTATATCAATCAGTACTAACCATTATCAACATTTATCAACCATCACTATTCCATTATCACCCTTATCTGGTTGGTGGTTTCAACCTCTATGAAAAATATTAGTCACCCACCATATGATCAACCATCAACCCTGTTGATCAACCATTCTTGACCCTTATGACCCAACCATCATCAGTCACCCTTCATACCTCCCTTTCACCCACCCAACACACCGCGGGTCCCCGCACATCGTGCTGCGCCCCTGGTGCTGCGCGCCTCATTGACCTCTGGATCAAAGGCGAACTCCTTGGGCTCCGCCCCCGCGATGGCCATCTCGGAGCGGTGGCGCAACTCACCGGTTTCGACAAAGTGGGGCGACAGCCGCGGAGCGGCGGCCGAACGCATGGAGAGTTATAGGTGACGAATGGTGACCATCATAGGGTCAACTAGGCTGAAAGTGGTGGTGACCATGACACATCACATGGTACATCATGTGGTTGATCGTGATCACGGGAAAAAATGTTGTGAAGAACAGCTTTTTAGTGCTTTGTAGTGCACGATAATAGTTGATCAAAACCCAACAATTGCGACTACCCTTGTGGCGAGATCGCCCATACTACCCCCCAATCAATTGTAATTACTCGTGGTTGCTGTCCCTTCTATCATACGCTAGCAAGAACCATGACATGGTGCAGCTACTTTCAATAAATCATACTATTAACAGCCGCCATGGTTGCAACCATGGCAATGTTGTCAGTTCACAATCATGGCGAACCATCACTCACTATCCACCACTATCATGAAGCAATGTTTGGCTAACATCCGCTATATCAATCAACACTTCACTGCTCAATGATATTCCTAATCATATCCAAGAATTGTCACAGTACATGGTTCGATCCGAGACAAATCATTTTTTGACTATAGGCTTGTTCCAGCCTTCACCGTGATTTTCCATCACCAGCTACCCTCTCATAATGGCTACTTGGCTATGCCCCTGTCTATAGTGAACAGTTGTCCGCACTTGGCAATCATGGTGCATTGAAAGTTGAAGTACACTGAACTGTCAGGTGGGTCTGTCTTGTCTTGCTTGGCGCTTGTTGATGCTTATTGGCTTGTCGCTGATGAATCACCCAAGGCCACCGGTAAACCACCGGAACGGATCAGAGGTCCCCGGCCAGAACCGCATCAGGCCCTGGGACAAAGTTCTGTGATACCCTGGCGGTGGCTCAGGTGGCAACACTGCCGAGGTTCGATCGCTTGAGATGGACCTGCTTGGCATACTGCATGCCCTGGATTGAACTATTAGTTTTGCATGTTATTCACCGGAAACCATCATCTTGGGATGGTTTTGGCATGTTTTTCCTGTCAAGAGTGGTGGTTCAACAAGGTTCAACCCAACATCACAAACTGCTAGACCCAGGTTAACTGGATCCCAGAGGGTGTTCTGAGGTTAGACACCGACCATACATCGCCAACACACACTCAATTCTTGGTGGACCTGCACCGTTGGATGTCGGTGATACCGTCAAAACATCAGCAATTGCAGGGTAGTTTTCGGTGAAGCGAAATTGATGCCGCCGCGGGCTGAACAAAAACGCTGAAGGAAACCGTGCATCCTCAATTGCTTCAAATCAAAGAAGTATGATTGTGATAGTAACTTGACCTTTCGATGATGGTCAGTAACGATCATCTATATTCATTGGTAATAATGAGCAATCGCCAGCAGCGATCACGAAATCAGATTCGTCGATGACCACTGAGTTTGATCCGGCACTCACTTTGCTGACCATCATTTGGCAGTGGGTCAAAATCCCGTACCCCTGGTTCCCCTATCATTAGCCATTGGTTTCCCTATTATTGGTTGGTTATTATCCCTTATTATTAATGGTTAATATTGACCCACAGCCATTTCTCACTATCAGAATAGCAGAGTTTGAAGGCAAAAACGACAACTGTTGTCACGACAGGTCCGACTTGGCATTGGAGTGTTGAGAACGTGAATGGTGTGTAACTCCCCCGATGCCAAATGGTGGTGGATAGTGGTTCATGATAACGGCTAGGAGGTTAACCATAGGGGTTCATGGTACTGGTCACAGTAATGCCATGGTCGACAAGTGATGTTGAATGATGGCCTAGTCACATGAGCCCTAAGCCATCTACCTGTGCTGCTCCAAAGTTGTTAATGTTCCAGTTCTATGGCTTCGAAGCGAGGGTATCCGCCATGATGGGTTGCCCTACCATTGAAAAACACCCAGCATAAGACATTCATAGATATTCTATACCCAAATGATGATCTTCTACTGTATTCACCAAGTAATTTTTTTGGATGTTTGGTCATGACTGGTAATGACCCGTTGCTATACATACATGTGTAACATGATACGGGTATAAACAAATGGATCTCTCCTACAAAATGATGCATTATTCTTGGTTCCTATTAACCATTATCATTGACCATCTTCAACGTTTTCAACCATTAACGGATATCAAGGGTCCATAATGGTCCATAAATCATTCATAAACCGCCACCATCAGTGTACCTCAAAAATCGCTGAACACGTGTAACATCACACGGTTCGTGGGTTGATGGATCGACCCCGAAACATCCCTCGAGCCGCGGGCTGGGCTCCCGCACACGTTGAAGACCTGCGTCTGCGTCACTTGGGTTCCACACCTTGGGAAGCGGCGGCATGGGACGCCGAGCGTGGGCTGGAAATCACAACAGTTCTGGTGGTTTATTTGAATAAATAACTATTGGTATCTATTGGTTATACCAACTGGTTGGTGGTTGAACCACACCCTATGGTTAACTAGTGGTTGATAATGGTTAATAATGGTTATCTATGGTCATTATCTGGTTGATAATGATCATTCTCTGCTTGGTGGTTGAACCACCCCGTCATGATCCAATCAACCCTTTTGTGAATATCACTGGTTGGTGAACGAGCGCACTTTAGTGGAAGGCATAACTGCATGGTTGGAGGTTGAAGTACCCTGTCATGAAAAATATGCGCAAGTCAACCAACCAACCATTTTGTGATACATTTGGAAAAAAGAAACCATGTTTTAAACCACCAACCAGAGTTGCAACGAAAAATTGTGAGATTTACGGCGCTCACTTTTTTGGAACTCCCGGCAGCGCGTGTGGCCCAATTTCAAAAGTTAGGCTTTAAAAGGTTAGGAGCAGCAAGGGTTCTTCGACCCTTTCTTGCTCTCAAAAGTCAAAAGTGAGACCACCTTGATGCCAGCATCACCGTGCCCTCCCCGGCAACTTACACCGCATTTTCTCGCCATGGAGCAGTACCACGCCGTCCTGACACCTGAGTTGCACAGTGCCTGCCAGTGGCCTGGGACAGTCCAGCGTCAAGTCTTCACTGTCATCCATGGCCGGATGATCCAGAACGAATTCCTTCTCATCCGGCGTGCGCTTGTATGCACCTGCATTACATCGCTTTCCACATTTTCCACGCTTCACAGTAAGGACATCATCGTTGCAAGCAAAAGTCATAGTCCCAGTGTAGCTGCTTGGACATGACACGGTGGTGGAGCTGCCATGTAAAATTTTGCCATGAGGCACATGCACCACGGTGCTGTTCATTCGGCTTTGCACTTTGTGAACCCCACTTTGGCACATCAGGGTCAGCCGCTTCATTTTTCCAGCCCTTTGATCGGTCCAGTAAACCTGATTGGCTTCTGCATCGACTGCTACACCGTATGGCATGCCAGGCTCGCTCACCAACACCTCAGCAGAGCTTCCATCTAAGTTGGTCCGGATGATGCGGCCCGTGAAGTCTGTGATGTCCCCAGTGAGTGGAGGGTTTGTCTCGGAGTCTGTCATGTAGAGCTTCCCTAGCAATGGATCTACTGCAAGGCCGTAGGTGTTCATGGTTGACCGGTTGATGCTGAGGAACTGAACATCACTTCCCGATACGGAGCCTCGTTGTATTCGACCCACGCCCATGTCGGACCAATAGATTTGATCCCCATCAACAGCCACGTTCACGGGTGATGTCAACCCCGTCACGATTGCTTTCTGACTTCCAGATTCCAAGTGGTGACGAAGGATTCTTCCCTGCATCCAATCCGCCCAGTAAATGTAGCCACTTTGAAACGCAATGCCACTGGCGAACTCCGCATTTCCGGAAACGATCACCTCCTCATTAGTCCCGCTGGGGAGATCAGCTCTCCTGATGCCACAGCAAAGAGCTGTCCAGTAGATCTTTTGATTCATTGGATCTATCGCCACATCTCTGGGTGCTTCCTGAGCCTCATTCTTTACAACGACATCTCTCAGGTCATCTCCATCCAACGTGGCGCTGCGGATGCCTTTGGCGCCAGCAAAATACATCCGTCCTGCTTGCAGGTCCAGTGCGATGCCCATGGGCATCGTTAAGCCGGTCAGCAGATCTACGACTGCCTCACATGGATGCAGCAGTATCAGCATCAGCCACCGCGCCATGGGACAGCTCAGCATGGGCCGGCCCTGCAGTTGGTCGAACCTGTTGTCGCCAGCGGCAGCAGCTTTCTTCAAAAAATAGAAAAAATACACGGTTTATGGTGGTTTGTATGGTGGTTGCTGACTGGTTCATGATGGTTGTGTAATTCTTTATCAGCCTTTGGCCTCTGGTGTAGTTGCACTGTGCAGGTCCTGTGGGCTGCAGCAATGAGATTTCCCTTGCCCCTTCGCTTGGAACTTGCACGCCACGACATGACCAAGCGGATGCGGACTTCTTGCAATCTTTCCCCGGCGTCTGACCCTGTTGATTTGGGTGCCATGCATTTATTGATCTGCCAGCGAAATAATCAATAAACTCACCTAATCAGCTATGAAATTGATCTGCTATTCAATAATGTCGATATTGATAAATTGATACCATTCCTCCAGTTTATTGATCTCCAATTGGGTGCTACAGTATAACTTTTTGGAACGTTGGATGGTCGGCTCGGAGCCCAGCTATGCGCTGCAATCACGCACTGCCGACCATCCAAGGAACCCACCAAGCATTTCTTCAAGAAGACCCACATTCTGGTCGCTTCAGGAAGCGCCATTCATCCAACATCAGCCATCATTCACCCAAACATCGTTAACGAACACCAATCATCAAGGCACCCTCGTATGATTGTATCTTAAACCATGATGAACCAAACATCAACCAGCATCGATATCAACCGACCAGGATTGCTCCATCAGCTGCTCCGACGCTCACTGTGTTGCCAGGTTAAAGCACCATGTGGTGGATTACGGTTATTTCTCGAAAAATTAATGGTTTATTGCCAAAAAATCATCAATATGGGATGATTTGGAAGTACCCTATTTCGAGAAACACCACTTGCATCCAATTGCTATGGATCAAGAACACATCTAGTCAAGAATTGGCAAATGAACATTCCATTAAAGATTAGTTTCGCCATTTGGAAAATGTTCACAAGGAGCACAGGGTATCTAGGTGTATCTACCCACAGCCATATCAACGTACAAAACATATGGGATGGTTCATGTAATCCCCTGTCCATATTCCTGCCACATGTTCTTTCAAATAACATGGCTCTTATGGTTGGGTTCTTATCCTAACCATCACACATTGAAAAATATGGCTGGAATTCCAACTTCATCCATGAGTTGTCCCAACCATCATTGAGATCTGTCATCAGTGCCACTACCCAGTGTCCATCTGTGGACCCCCACACTTGCGACATGTCCCTCAGTTCGAGTTGCGCGCCCCGGTGTCCAAGTGAGCCCCAGAACCCATGAAACCAACATTGAAACATTCAACAATTAATTCATGCGGTCAGCCTACTGTAGATCATAATGGTCAAACCATGGTCAAATGATGGTTCATGGTTGACAGAGACAAAACATGACAAAACCCTGCATTTAACCCATTCAACTAGTAGAATTTCATTCAACCAACTAGTACAACCCATTCACCAGGACCCCCCGTTTTGGGCAACTGTTCATGTCGATTCTTGACTCTGGACACTGCCAACCTGCCATGCCAAGCGGTGGTGGAAATCACGAGAAAACTTCAAGGGACCAGTATACGGTCCCTGCGGATTGTTTGCAGTGACTGTTGAATTGTGATCACCATTTTCACAAACAGATGCTCTCTGGCAAACTAAGCTGGAACTGGAAATTTCATCATTTATGTTGGCTTTGTGGCTTTACCTACAAAAGTGGTGATTGACTCGGTCCGACTTGCGATGGTGCACAAGGGTACTTTTGACAGCCGCCGACGGTGACCTCTGAAATCCATCAAAAAAAGTTGTTTTCAATCCTGGTGCCAATGAATTCTCAATAGCACCATATATCATCATACATCACATCTATAAATCAATCAAACCTTGTTATCGAAAATGGGGGTATTCATACTCAAAATTTGAATATTAATCTAATATGCTTAAACACCCATATGAAACATGTCAAAAGAGTCTGGTTGCTTGAGCTCACACTGTGTGGTGTGTCTCATCCACAAATGTTCGAGGTAGCACTATGCCTGGTACCTGCATAGCTATTCCTTGCACTTGTCGAGGCATGAAACCAGCGACCGACTGTGTGTGGCCGAAGCCAGAACTACCAGTAGACATCATGAACCCTTATTCCCCAGTACCCTCCATCTTGAAGCAGTTTTTGACCCATCACCAATTCCAAAAACAGGTCTGGGATATGATTGGATGATTTCCACTACAGCTATTTTTCTTGGATGACGTCCCCTGCATTTCACTAGGGTACAACCCTACTTGGATGGCTGTTGGCCCATCACTGGCCCATGGAAGTATACCAACTATCATCTGGCTGGAGGTATAGGTTCCCAATGCGCACGAAACGGGATGCTCACTTCACACAATGACTATCATCCAACAGCCCGTAAACAGTTGGATCCCCTGTGGCCAGCCATCCAAGTAGTTGTTGCATCCCCATCAATTGGGTTTGTCCGTAAATGGCATACCCCTCAAGTCACTGGCAGTTGCCCTTTAATGCTTCTTAAGTTGGATGGTAGCTGTAAAGGTGATGAACTGCTAGTTCCCCTATTATTCCCTACAAAGTTGGTGGTTTCCCTATGAACAATGCCTATTACACTCTGGTAAACTAACATGGCAATGGAAAATCCACCATTCATTGGTGGTTTCCCAGCGTTTCACTATGAACTCTGGTCATTTTTCATTACCATGTTAAATTATCGAGGTGTATTGGATGGTTCATAGCTACCACCATGGCTATGGAAGCCACGACTCGTCTCCAACAGCTCGCACCCGCTCTGGGCTTCCCAGGCTGGCATTCCATCACCGATGGACCGCTCGGCGCCTCGACACGGGCTTCGTTTCCAGCGTTGTCGTCCGTGACGGGTCGACAACACTCGACGTTTCGGAAACTTCAACGGGACATGGTTGAATAGTTAGTTAATAATGGTGAATAATGGTTGATAATTAGTTAATAATGGTGAATAATGGTCAATAGTTGGTTAATAATGGTGAATAATGGTCAATAGTTGGTTAATAATGGTGAATAATGGTCAATAGTTGGTTAATAATGGTGAATAATGGTCAATAGTTGGTTAATAATGGTGAATAATGGTCAATAGTTGGTTAATAATGGTGAATAATGGTCAATAGTTGGTTAATAATGGTGAATAATGGTCAATAGTTGGTTAATAATGGTGAATAATGGTCAATAGTTGGTTAATAATGGTGAATAATGGTCAATAGTTGGTTAATAATGGTGAATAATGGTCAATAGTTGGTTAATAATGGTGAATAATGGTCAATAGTTGGTTAATAATGGTGAATAATGGTCAATAGTTGGTTAATAATGGTGAATAATGGTCAATAGTTGGTTAATAATGGTGAATAATGGTCAATAGTTGGTTAATAATGGTGAATAATGGTCAATAGTTGGTTAATAATGGTGAATAATGGTCAATAGTTGGTTAATAATGGTGAATAATGGTCAATAGTTGGTTAATAATGGTGAATAATGGTCAATAGTTGGTTAATAATGGTGAATAATGGTCAATAGTTGGTTAATAATGGTGAATAATGGTCAATAGTTGGTTAATAATGGTGAATAATGGTCAATAGTTGGTTAATAATGGTGAATAATGGTCAATAGTTGGTTAATAATGGTGAATAATGGTCAATAGTTGGTTAATAATGGTGAATAATGGTCAATAGTTGGTTAATAATGGTGAATAATGGTCAATAGTTGGTTAATAATGGTGAATAATGGTCAATAGTTGGTTAATAATGGTGAATAATGGTCAATAGTTGGTTAATAATGGTGAATAATGGTCAATAGTTGGTTAATAATGGTGAATAATGGTCAATAGTTGGTTAATAATGGTGAATAATGGTCAATAGTTGGTTAATAATGGTGAATAATGGTCAATAGTTGGTTAATAATGGTGAATAATGGTCAATAGTTGGTTAATAATGGTGAATAATGGTCAATAGTTGGTTAATAATGGTGAATAATGGTCAATAGTTGGTTAATAATGGTGAATAATGGTCAATAGTTGGTTAATAATGGTGAATAATGGTCAATAGTTGGTTAATAATGGTGAATAATGGTCAATAGTTGGTTAATAATGGTGAATAATGGTCAATAGTTGGTTAATAATGGTGAATAATGGTCAATAGTTGGTTAATAATGGTGAATAATGGTCAATAGTTGGTTAATAATGGTGAATAATGGTCAATAGTTGGTTAATAATGGTGAATAATGGTCAATAGTTGGTTAATAATGGTGAATAATGGTCAATAGTTGGTTAATAATGGTGAATAATGGTCAATAGTTGGTTAATAATGGTGAATAATGGTCAATAGTTGGTTAATAATGGTGAATAATGGTCAATAGTTGGTTAATAATGGTGAATAATGGTCAATAGTTGGTTAATAATGGTGAATAATGGTCAATAGTTGGTTAATAATGGTGAATAATGGTCAATAGTTGGTTAATAATGGTGAATAATGGTCAATAGTTGGTTAATAATGGTGAATAATGGTCAATAGTTGGTTAATAATGGTGAATAATGGTCAATAGTTGGTTAATAATGGTGAATAATGGTCAATAGTTGGTTAATAATGGTGAATAATGGTCAATAGTTGGTTAATAATGGTGAATAATGGTCAATAGTTGGTTAATAATGGTGAATAATGGTCAATAGTTGGTTAATAATGGTGAATAATGGTCAATAGTTGGTTAATAATGGTGAATAATGGTCAATAGTTGGTTAATAATGGTGAATAATGGTCAATAGTTGGTTAATAATGGTGAATAATGGTCAATAGTTGGTTAATAATGGTGAATAATGGTCAATAGTTGGTTAATAATGGTGAATAATGGTCAATAGTTGGTTAATAATGGTGAATAATGGTCAATAGTTGGTTAATAATGGTGAATAATGGTCAATAGTTGGTTAATAATGGTGAATAATGGTCAATAGTTGGTTAATAATGGTGAATAATGGTCAATAGTTGGTTAATAATGGTGAATAATGGTCAATAGTTGGTTAATAATGGTGAATAATGGTCAATAGTTGGTTAATAATGGTGAATAATGGTCAATAGTTGGTTAATAATGGTGAATAATGGTCAATAGTTGGTTAATAATGGTGAATAATGGTCAATAGTTGGTTAATAATGGTGAATAATGGTCAATAGTTGGTTAATAATGGTGAATAATGGTCAATAGTTGGTTAATAATGGTGAATAATGGTCAATAGTTGGTTAATAATGGTGAATAATGGTCAATAGTTGGTTAATAATGGTGAATAATGGTCAATAGTTGGTTAATAATGGTGAATAATGGTCAATAGTTGGTTAATAATGGTGAATAATGGTCAATAGTTGGTTAATAATGGTGAATAATGGTCAATAGTTGGTTAATAATGGTGAATAATGGTCAATAGTTGGTTAATAATGGTGAATAATGGTCAATAGTTGGTTAATAATGGTGAATAATGGTCAATAGTTGGTTAATAATGGTGAATAATGGTCAATAGTTGGTTAATAATGGTGAATAATGGTCAATAGTTGGTTAATAATGGTGAATAATGGTCAATAGTTGGTTAATAATGGTGAATAATGGTCAATAGTTGGTTAATAATGGTGAATAATGGTCAATAGTTGGTTAATAATGGTGAATAATGGTCAATAGTTGGTTAATAATGGTGAATAATGGTCAATAGTTGGTTAATAATGGTGAATAATGGTCAATAGTTGGTTAATAATGGTGAATAATGGTCAATAGTTGGTTAATAATGGTGAATAATGGTCAATAGTTGGTTAATAATGGTGAATAATGGTCAATAGTTGGTTAATAATGGTGAATAATGGTCAATAGTTGGTTAATAATGGTGAATAATGGTCAATAGTTGGTTAATAATGGTGAATAATGGTCAATAGTTGGTTAATAATGGTGAATAATGGTCAATAGTTGGTTAATAATGGTGAATAATGGTCAATAGTTGGTTAATAATGGTGAATAATGGTCAATAGTTGGTTAATAATGGTGAATAATGGTCAATAGTTGGTTAATAATGGTGAATAATGGTCAATAGTTGGTTAATAATGGTGAATAATGGTCAATAGTTGGTTAATAATGGTGAATAATGGTCAATAGTTGGTTAATAATGGTGAATAATGGTCAATAGTTGGTTAATAATGGTGAATAATGGTCAATAGTTGGTTAATAATGGTGAATAATGGTTGATAGGTAGTGAATAATAGTGAATAATGGTTGATAGTTGGTTAATAATAGTGAATCATGGTTAATAATGGTAAATAAGGGTGAAGAATGGTGAATAATGGTAAATAAGGGTGAAGAATGGTGAATAATGGTTGATACTGGCTGATAATGGTTAGTTTTTCAGTAATAAGGGAAAATAACCAATCATAATTTAATTCTGTCTTTAGCCTCTTTGTTTGTGGGTAGGGAGGGGGTAGGCACGTAACAAGAAACCCATGGAAGGAACTAAGGAAGGAACTATGGAAATATGCACGGAAATTTTGCTATGACATCAAGGTCATGAAGCATGTACTGTACTTCTTCAGGTTTGCATGGATTGAGATGGGGTAAATTGTGTTTGTTCAGAAGTATACTCACTTTTGGAGAACACATTCTAGTCTTTGAAATCCAGGGCTTCTGTCAGATTTGACGTGTAAATCAGGGCTCCCTAGGAACTATGGAAAGAACTCTGTCAAAAGTCATGGAAACAAGAAGTCATTGATTTTGGCTGGTCTTTTGAACTGCTCTGCATAACAGTGTCTAGTTTGTACTTACCAACATTAAGTTGATTAAAGCCACTGACTGATACTGATACTTATTATTACATGCTACTGGCAATAACGTTACTGATCCTCTTACTGGTAAATATACCTTAGCGTATATTGAACACTTGACATATGAGGGCAATCATTGCGCATACGGCTGTATCCATGTACATATAAAGATATATGTACATGTTATTTGTTCATGTTAGAATTGCACATACATGTATATATACCTATACATATATATATATATATCTAAATAAATACATATGTATCTAACTATTTTTTGTTTCATCAGAAAATGTATGTATATATATATGTATACCTATGTATATCGTGCAAGCCCGTACCTTGGAAGGAACTACATTGCAAGTTAAAAGATAGATAGATACACATTTATACGCACATAGATAGATACATATATACTTTCATCACATTCACATACACATACACTTACAAAGACACATGCACGCAAACGCTACACAACTTCCATACATTGACATGAACACCTAGCACACACAACCATTATACAAACATAACATGACATAACATGACAGTACATTACATTAGATTACATTACATCACATGCCTTTCCGCTATATTACACTAGACCGCATTGCTTTTAATTCCATTCCATTGTGTTACATGACATTTCATTCCGTTGCATTGCATTCCATTGCAATGCACTACACTACATTAACTCACCTTGCATGCATGCAAATACCTATACATTCAATTTCGCATGCACACGGATGCGTTCATGAACTTAAACTTACAAAGCGCGCACATGCATAGATATTATATACACATATTCAACAATTGTGCACGCATACATACATACATACATCCATCCATCCATCCATCCATCCATCCATCCATCCATCCATCCATCCATCCATCCATCCATCCATCCATCCATCCATCCATCCATCCATCCATCCATCCATCCATCCATCCATCCATCCATCCATCCATCCATCCATCCATCCATCCATCCATCCATCCATCCATCCATCCATCCATCCATCCATCCATCCATCCATCCATCCATCCATCCATCCATCCATCCATCCATCCATCCATCCATCCATCCATCCATCCATCCATCCATACATACATACATACACACATACATACAAACATACAAACGTGGTGCAGCATATGTAGTTTCTGTAATATATGCAACATACACAGATTTGCATGCATCGCATTGAATGTTTTCTATCATGTTACATTACACGTGCATTAAATTGCAAACATAACATACATATTTACAATACAGCAGCATACACATACCATGCATACATATATCCACATCCCAGCATACCTACGAATATATTTTCATGCAGTGACTCACGCATTCATACAAACACGCCTCGACACACTTGCATGTACATGACAAGTGACAAGTGAAGACTTTCCAAAACACATATTATTTGACATGAGTGTGTTTGATGTAGTATTTCTCCTCAATCTACTGCGGATTCTGACATTGCACAACTTCTGTCTATAATCCACATTATTTGACTTGATTTATCTTGGGATGTCCAAACGCTATGTCATATAGCTACATACTTTACTTTCATATTCCAACTGCAAGGCCACATCGTGCGTAATTACACAACATGTTCCCCATATATTCTGTGCTGCCAATCTCGGCTGGGATTATGGCTTGGAGTTGGGCTGCGGGCTGATCACCGCAGCGTATTCCAAGGACGGTGCATTTCTGTAGCCCCCGTTGACTATGGCTTCAGGAATGCTTGGACGGTTGCTAGAAACATTGTTGGATACCGATGTAGTGCTGTCGCTGTTCCTGTGGTGTAAAGTAGGTAGGTGCTTGGTGCGCCGTGGTCCAGGAGCAGGAAGAGCGAGGCTTCAGGAACTGTTCAGAACGGTTCCGAGCGGTTCAGAACGGTTCGGAACGGTTCCTAGTGAGATTGGCGCACTGCAAAATTGAGTTGTAGTGTTGTCGTCGGTCCTTTGATGTGAAGTAGGTAGGTGCTTGGTGCAGAGTGGTTCAGAGCTGGATACTGAGTATGCTAGACTCTTTGGGAAGGAGGACGGGGGTTATTTTGGCTTGGGGCAGGCCAGTTGGATTGAGCACACAGAAAGCTAGAGTAGTGTTTCTAACTGGACTTTCAAAAATCCTGGACCGAGAACAGCACCGTCAAATATCGCATGTTTATTTGTGGTTTTGATTATCGCAAAAAGAAACGACTATGAATTATCCCTATTGGGTGTCTTGATACGCTCATGTCATGCTTTGAAATGAGTTTGATATTTCCATTCATAACGAATTCAAGATTTGTACATGTCTACTACAATATAAGTATAAGTAAATAATCACCTGATATAACACATGCTAATCAGGTGTTCCACGGAACCATTCTGAACCGTTCCTTGGTAGTGATAGCTCAACATTTCCGTAGTTCTGGAACCGTTCTAAATAGTTCTAAATAGTTCTTGCCTTGGGAACCCTTCAGAACCGTTCCTGGGCCTGGTCAAACAATGCTCAGGAACCGTTCAAAACCGTTCCTGGGGATATGTTGTTTGCTTTTATTATTGTCTTTTCCTTTCATATATTTTAAGTTGTATCGTCAACATGAAAATGAATATAAATATATGTAATGTTTACATATGTTTTCATATTTGAAAAGGAGTGCAACTTGTAGTTGCTATACGTTTTAGACTTAAACATTTTAACTTTTAGATATAACTGAAATGACTTGCAACTTCTAACTACTTCTAACTCACAACTGAAAACATAGAAGTCAATAAATTCATCAGCTTGAACTATACCTTGCTTTCAGTACATATTGTAGGTTCTTATATTTTAGGATTATGCATTCAACTTCTTTGTGTTTGATCACTTCCTACAAGGTGGCTGCGTCGGAGCCCAAACCTTGCAAACAACATACATGTGGAGCAATGGCTGGAACTCTCCAGTATGGCAAGAAATTCAAGATTTGAGCTTACGGAGCTTTTACGTACAGGATTTTCACAGGAATTTACCATTTTGGCAATCCTTTACGTAAAAGCTAAAATCATCTAAAATCCTTTGCGTAAAAGCTAAAATCCTTTACGTAAAAGCTAAAATCCTTTACGTAAAAGCTAAAATCTTTTACGTAAAAGCTGAAATCTTGCATTTCCTTTTTTTTCGGGTTCAAGCAAGAGAGGCACCAAACATAACATGACAGGTCTGTATTTGGTTTATATATCACATACCCCTGCCAAAGGAATCCTTTATAAGTTTATAAGTGTGAAATTCAGCCATCACTCCAGGACTACCACACACTAATTGAGGTCTAATTAATCTAACCAAATTATCGTTGTGAAGTGGCTAAACGAGACAATAAACTAAACGATTTCCGTGATCATGGCCATAGTTTGTTACATAATTTTGTTTTAGATGTCAAACGTGACAGAAAAGCAGGTGTAAAGAGGTGTAGGAAAAGCAAAACAAAATGTAATAATCATACCATAATACCCGTCAAGCAAAAACATAATTAATTACTCTAAATAATATTATATAATGCTATTCATTCTTGGTGATGTACGACAATCATATACATATATATATATATATAGAATCTAGTATCATGATAATCAAATACAGCAGGGGATCGGATTCAAATAGTTCAAACGGGGCTCAACACTTGCCG
Source organism: Symbiodinium kawagutii (assembly GCA_009767595.1). Classification (NCBI taxonomy): domain Eukaryota; class Dinophyceae; order Suessiales; family Symbiodiniaceae; genus Symbiodinium; species Symbiodinium kawagutii. The sequence continues at coordinate 70,398 of VSDK01008551.1, forward strand.
TAACTTACATATAAAGCAAGTCAAAACCCCATTCCCTCACTCTACCTTACATAAGCACACGCATATTTCTATGGCTTTCGACGTAGTTCCTTACATAGTGCCTTACATAGTTCCTGCGCCCTACGATGTACCCAGGGGATATCATCAGAGGTAGAATTTGATAGATAGAGATCGCATCAGAAGTAACTACACATATGGAGGCAATACATTCCTACGCAATTATGTTAGGTTTCTTCCGCAGTCACCTTTTTTTCCATGTTTTTTTCATGTTTTTTTCCATGGGTATTTCCATGGTTCTTTCCATAGTTCTTTCCATAGTTCTGACCTATACGTATGATCTGTACAGAAACCCAACATAATGAGGCTAAAGACTGAATTAAATCATAATGGTGAAACAAGTATTATATGATATTAATAGCATGTTTAAATGGTTGATTGATCCATACATGGTTATATCATGATTGATGGTATATTTGTGTGGTATATTTACCATCAACCGGATAAATATCATGTATTCATGTGGTATATTCACCTAAGAGTGGTTGAACAGAAACACCCGGATGTGGAAGACAACCACAAACTATCATGAAATGGCAGTTTAATGGTGGTTGATGATGGTGCTTGAAGGTCTAGTCATTGTAACATGGTTTAATTGTAATTGATGGGGAACAACTATCATTGCTGGCTTGACGATGGCGATTGATGGTGAACAAGGATCATTATGTACACATTGACAAAGTGGCTTCATTGACCAATATGGATTTTCACAAAGCCTCACAAAACAATAATTGAACGATCTCACGCATCGTCATGAAACCATTGCCAAATAACATGAACCATACTTGTACTGTGTTGAGCAATATCAAACAATATCAAACAATATCAAACACCACCGTCCATTATTGACCAAACTTAATTGACCGTCATCAAAGCATCAGCAACTGACATGAATCATCACTTACAATACTAACTATCTTTTGAACATCGCTGAACAATTTTTTGCATCAGCAAACCATCATGCGCTGAACATTGACCAATATTGGCGATCAATAAAACATCATTGAATGATACTACTTGTTATCTTCGGAGCATCATTTACGATAGAAATCATCATGGAACCATCATCAAATGATATCAAACATCACTAAAACTTGGTAAAACATATCGACGGTCGTCAAACCTTTGTTAGGCAATATGGTCCATGATTTGAGAACGGCTAAACAATACTGACCATCAGACCGTTCAATAAACCATCACGAAGCAAAAAGGAGCAACCGCAACAAATCCTTATGCGCTATCAATCAGCAGTAAACCACCATCATCAAGCGATGTTGATTTTTGTGAAACCACCCTTCGTTGAAATTCAGCATCAAAGCATTAGTATCAACAAGTATCAAACCAACATTCATCGATATCACAAATCATCAAACCATCATTCCGACAGCATTTGCCATCACTTCACCATCACATTCACACAACATTTGCCATGACTTCACAATCATTTAACAAATTGATCCCATTTGATCCCCAATTCACCGTTGATTGCCCATCATTGAACCCTTTCAGGCCAGCAAGGTCCCCCTCGCATTGCCCGCCTCTAGAGGCAAGCAGCAGGAGAGAGTCGTGGGTTTCCTATGGGTCCACCCCCCAATGTGGCTACTGGGATAATTCATGTGGCTCTCGTGGCTCTCAACCATCGAAAGGTGCATTATGTTTGCAGTAATGACCTTATGCCAACCTATTGGCAAAGGATGACTTGCCAGTTGCGTACAAATTTGATGCATTGTCAGCTTGAGTGTTTTATGAAAATGCTGCCGAGCAAATTATCACTGCTTTCGATGGAACCAACAAGTTTCCGTGAGATAGGAACAAACAACTGCCTGAATCTCCATATGTGTCCAAATGTCTTGCCGCTTTGATTGGTCTGAACTTCTGGAAACCAAGCAGCAATGAGCCAAGCTGCACAGGGAACTCGGTCCTAGAGACAACCAACTGCTCAACCTATCTCAACCTTGCTGATCGACTAAACCCCCAAGCAATCTCCAAAAAGCAATGGTACAAACAGCCTTTCTTAAGTGGCTAGCACTGGGCAGTTGCCTGTGATGAACTTAGCAGCCACAGCCCGCAACTTTTCGCGTCCCCGCAATGGGCTTTTCTGGCTTTGAAAAATCACATGCGTTGTGGGTTTATGCAGTGTTTCCAAGCGCAAATCAAGGAACCTGCTAGGTGATTTCTAAAAAAACGACACTGACATGCGGGATCAATTCCCAATCTAAGCCAAAAGCACGGCCACCATTGTCGCCATAGCAACCAACAACAGCATTCCCATTGGCAGTTCTCGCCTCATCACTACCATCGATCAACATGACTAGCATCGCAGTCATCATGAAAATCACCATCAACAACAACCAAACCACCATTGCCAACGAGAAATAGAACAACCAACTTTCAATCCAACAGTGACAACATCTGCTGCCGTGCTACTGGCACAATGCTAAAATCAGCAGGTACCACAACACAATCAGGACCCCAGCGCCCCATCCCATCCCCTAGTGCACTTTTTTCCTCGAATCAAGTCCACAGTCTGGGTCCATTTCGGATTGTCATTAGGCGTTTGGCGATCTCATGCGCCTCCATATACAGGCAGCTTGATCCTCAGCACAACGGACGCGAGACTTTGAGGCTGACGTAATGCAGCACGCGTGGTCAATGATGTCAATACTGTGTTAGTTGTTTCGAGATTTTCCTATATATGTAAAAAAACAGACTGCCCAAGGCAAATAATGCTTAATGCCAAACCTTGAGTAAAGGAATCACTACACAGGTACATAATGCATGTGTTCACGCATATGTTCAACACAAAGATGTAGCAACTGTGGCTCAACAAGCCAACTATATGAGAGTCTCCAGGCACGAAGCAGGTGTTGGACAAGACCATGTCCCCCATATCCAATGGGTCTTGTAGCATCTTGTGGCTATTGAGGTCTTGTTGTTCCTATAGCTACTGGGTATTGAGGTCTTCTTTGCTGGATCTCAAGTACAGCGCTCGCCCTGCAACAGGATGCATTGTTCATTGTTCAGGACATCAAAGGGATTTGTCTCTTGGTCAAACCCTTGCTAGCTATCAGGGATTTAATGTTCTTTAAGCTTGGAATTCGTCGGTTTTAGCTCTTAGAGCCCTCGCTATCTGGTGGAATGAACAGAATGCACTGGAAAGCAAATGCCACTCCATGATTGTGCACAATGTACCGGTGTGACCCGCTCTCGGAATCAAGAAATGCGAACCCATTACCGTGCCATTCGGAGGCTTGGACTCCGTCTTGGAAAAGGAATGACATGTAAGATCAAGAAGGAGTGAAGTACTCATATAGTCCTGTTCACGACAGTGAAGTACTTTGGCACAACGTCTCGCAAACCATCTTTTACTTTGGTTCAAATTTGCAAACACGATTCTTTTTCGGGGTCCAGTTTGGGGGGAAAAGATTTCGAGGACTTTGACTCATGGTTTGTATTGATTGCACATCAGAAAAAAGAGTTTTTGTACAGTATATTTTTGATCATTTACAGGATGTGAACAGCGGGGTACCAGGGACACCATAGCTGCCATAGCCATCTCCAGGTGCTCACCCTTCGGCTCCGCACTCATTGAGCTGGAAGGTGATGACGTTGTCACCGGGGGGGACCAGGTCGTAGTCATCCTGCCGTGGTGCAGTTGTTGCAGGTGATTCCTGGAGGCATTTCTCCAACTGAGAGATGCTGAATCACCAACTCTAGTTCATAACAGGTAATAGTGAACTACTCATGTTTTATAACCAACCATGATGCAGGTGATCACACACCGACGATTGGTTCATCATCATAATGGTTGATTGTCAAAATTAATAGTCAATAATCAAGCGTCAATATTCACCGTCATTGACAGTTGATCAAGCAATTCAACCATGGTGAAGGCTGCGATGGTTATTTGAAGTTTCAATCACTTTCCCAACAATTTCACCACCAACTTCAAGTGGGAGGAGGACAAACTATCACAAAAAATCAGCAGAACATGGCAGCCGCAGTTGTTCTTGTGGGGTTGGCCAATGCATGACCTCCAACTTGAGTTGGTGTTCCAAATCCAAGCAACCCCGAACATACTTAGAGAATGCTCTCTCAGGTCACCCTTTGTGCCCCATCTCCCTCCAGGCTACCGCAAACACACCCAACACACCTTTCTCCTCTCAACGTGGGTCGGGTCTGCGGACAAAAGCTTCATTTGTCCATCACTAATCTGGATCGGTAGTGTTTGGGCGGTTGGAACGTTGGACAATGTTTGGATCCTGTAGCAACAAATCCAAAGAAATCAAGGGTCTTAACGGGAACTATCTAAATGAGGAGGGCAAAACACCTTTGAAACAAAAACCACCAGCGACAAAATCTGCTCTATTCTTGGGTGGCTGGAAACAATCATGGCCAGGTCTCGATCAAATACCGAACATCCACAGAACTCAGCGGAATCCTTGGCCAAACCTGGTTCACCTATACCCTCTGCCTCTGGCATAGCTTGCTAGATCCAACATTTCTTCAGCGGCTGGCCGCCAGTTGCTGACTCTCACAGGGTAGCAGATTAATTTTGACATGCTGATGTCCCAACGTATCATTTGGGGGTTCATGGGCCTATTTAGTCTCCACAATTCCACATGTCATACAACTGTTCCTAGCATCAATTGTGGCCGCCTCAGGCAATTACATATCCTACGGCTTGTGCTCACCAGAAGGTTGCAAAGGATCATAACCCTGCATTTTCTTCAGCTATGGACAAAGTGACTCCATGATCAGACCACCAGGGTTGGTGGTTCTCTGCGACAACTAGTGGACTACGCCCAATCGATGTTTGGTCCCCCTAGGTTCATAACCATCCATCTTATTGCATTCCCGTGATCCATCAACCATTTCTGGAACAAAATGCGAAGAGCAGGAAACTGACAGTTTTCACCCGCAATTGCTATCGCAAAACACCTGGGTATATTCTGAGTTCAGATCAGTTGCAACTGTTTACCCTGGCTTTCAATCAAATCGTCCCACCCTTTCTCTACGAAAAACCTCGTCACCACCGTGTGGTGGACACTCGCTCAGGCTGCCATGGGCCAACTCTTGTGCTGGGTGTTCCGAACCTGCACCAGATCCGAAGGCCAAAGACTAACTGCTGTCAGCTACATAAATGGTTGATTTGTCATTGATGTATGGTGAGTTGGTGGTCAATTGAAGGTTAATTGATGGCTGCTCAATGGTCAACGGATGGTTAATTGAAAGTGAGTTATTGATTGGTTGACTAATGGTCGGTATGTAATCGGAGATCCATAGCAATGAACCACCACCAGTTTAACCTCAAATGGCTGGTGATTTCCCATCAAACATAGAAAAGTTCTGAACCAGCAGATCTCTCAGGATAGATCACAGTTGTGAATAGATACCCACCCACATGTTTGTTCATTCACAACCACCAAACCATGCATAGAAATATCATCTTTGGGATGGAGATGACAAGCACCAGCGCTACCAAGCTGCTTCATGTTCGAGTTCAAAGAGCTTCTCCCCTGTGGACACATCCTTGGAGTATTCGGCACAGCGGTGGACTGCTGGAAAATGCTCATTTCAATCATGACGCAGTAGCATGGCAGCCACTTTTTGTTATCTCTTTAAAAGCTCCCAAGGATTTGTACGGAACATTTTAACGTAAGAATTGCTTGTTGATGACCAAGCCGATGATTCATGGTTCATTCATACATGAATGATTAACCATCAATCAAGTGGTTCACCGATTACCCGGTAATCCTCATCCATTTTCACACGCCATGCTTGCAGCATCCGTCCTCGACTTAGACATTTGCTCGTTCTCGGGGCCCCGTACCATGTACGTCATGTTCCAACAGCCATGAACGGGCTCTGTTTTGAGGGAACAACGACTCTAGGTGAAATATGTCGCTGAAGTACGTACCGTTTACATGTTCTCATTGTCGTTTCAATGCGTTTTTTCATACATGATTAATAGCTGGTTCATTCATGATGTTTATCAATCAGTGGACAGCTTCATAGATTAGTTGCAGGTTCCATTTGTTTCTTGCTGTGTAGCAGTGGCACTTCGACAGGGAATTCAGCAGTTGATCGACCACGCAGGAGCTAGCCCTGGTTCCCTGAAGTGTGAGTCAAGGTGACAACTGGTCATATGGAGGTTTCTTAAAATAAAGGTACCCTGAAAATGGTTGGTTTATTACCACTTATGACTAATACTGGATGATTTAAAGGCACCCCTATGACTTGAGAAACCACCATAGGGCCATGGGTCAATATTCTGGGACCCTAGCCGTTCACATCCCATAGCCATGACCAGTCGCTCGTCGAGCTGCTGGGATGGGTTTCGCGGCAGTTACCCATGGCTGTTGTTTGTTCAATTTTGACCCACAACCATGATAGCATGTGGCCTCTGGTAAACCCTGGAAACTAAACAAATCATCAAATGGTTACTTTCCCAAATTGCAGACCTGCTCATTCCCCTGGGACATCTCCAACCGAATCCCCGCTGAGTATCCCCACCACCACATCCTTGAAGCGAAAACAACTGTAGCGCAACGCCTTGAAAAAGTGTGGCCCCCCATCACTGGAATGGACCGCCAATATCCTCCAACCAACGAGCACTTCTCAGCGACTTGAAGTAGGCTGTCGTCACATTTCTTTGCGTAGGACTTTTACTACTACTAGTGCTACTGCTACTATTACTACTACTACTACTACTACTACTACTACTACTACTACTACTACTACTATTCCTACTACTACTACTACTACTATTATTATTCTTGCTAGTACTACTACTACTACTACTACTACTACTACTATTCCTACT
>VSDK01008551.1:88820-120114 GCA_009767595.1 Symbiodinium kawagutii
CCCCGCTGCACTATATGTTTCATATATACGAAGAACACATTACCTGAATCAAATGTCCCACCCCCGCTGAACTATATGTTTCATAAATACAAAAGAACTCATTACCAAAATCAAATGTCCCAGCCCCGCTGCACTATATGTTTCATAGACACAAAAGAACTCGTTACCAGAATCAAATGTCCCAGCCCCGCTGCACTATATGTTTCATATATACGAAGAACTCATTTCCAGAATCAAATGTCCCACCCCCGCTGAACTATATGTTTCATATATACTACGATTGCACGAATGATGCTGTTGATGTCCATTACTGGGAAACCTTCCATGCTCATGCTGATGTTGATGTCGGTGATGTTGCTGATGAGCGGGGTGCGTGTGTGGTCCCCACGTCCCCGGGAGTTGGTAGCCCCGGGAGTGCGTGCGGGTCCACCACGTCCCGCATGATGATGATGATGATGATGATGATGATGATGATGATGATGATGATGATGATGGTCATCATCATGATGATGACCATGGTGATGATGATCATGATGATGATAATGTTAATGATGATGCTGCTGATGATGATGATGATGATGATCCCGTCACTCTTGTACCTGCGGGGCAAAGCCTAGGAATTGGCCGTATAGTTATACTCAAGTACAAGCACACATATACATATATAAATATATATATATATATACATATACGTAAACACCTACATGTATAAATAGACATATAAGTACATGACTGCTAAATATCTAATGACATATAGATAGATCATGATACATCAATCACTACAATATATATGAATAGCTAATCACTTTTATGTCTGTGGGTCAAAACCGCGTACCCCTGGTTCCCCATCATTAACCATTGTTTTCCCTACTATTGTTGGGGATTATTTCCCATTAGTTGCTTGATCAATATTGACCCATAGCCATATACACATCCAAATTTCTCATGACATATAGATAGATTATGATAAATTTATAATAAACACATATAGAAATAACTAGTCACATATCTACCCATCCAACTGGATCCCAACCCTGCGCCCCTCGTGACGTTCGCCGGCCGCCGCTCCTGGAAGCGCAGGTGTTGTTGGAGACCGGGCCCCGCCAGCACTGTGGAGCCATCGACTTGGCAGCCCAAGACCTCCGGGGCACACGTTTGCCATATGCAAATTGGATGCAACATTGTGCAGTAGATCGATGGCATACCCATGGAATACCCATGGAATATCAATGGAATATCAATGGAATATCTATGGTATATATCTATGGTATATATATGGCCATGGGTCAATATTCACCAACCAATAATGAGATATAATAACCAACCATTATAAAGGGAAAACAAGCTGGTTAATGATAGGGGAACAAGGGGGACTAAGGGTTTTGACCCACAGCCATATCGATCGTGTATCTATGGTACATCCATGGCATATCCATGGAATATCCATGGTATATCAATGGAATATCCATGGTATATCTATGAGATCTATCTCTGACATATCTATATAGATATATTTCACTTCACTACATGTGTAAGGGTCATTGAGGGTCAAACCTACAATGGAGTTCACTATTCGGGCATCTCCGAGCCGTCGAACCTGCAAAACACGGGGGCTTTGCGTCAAAGGGTTGCCATACTAAATGGTCGACATGAAGAACCATGTTTGGTTGGTTTATCATGGCTAGTATTGGTGGTCAACGACGGTCACTAGCGATTAGTATAGGTGAATAAAGGTTCGGAACCAACAGTAGCTATTCATGTCAACCACGTTAACCACTACAATAATCAATACTTATTGATAATGATGAAAAACACATTCCTCTAATTGATAAGTATTAATCAATTCGCCATTATTAACCGTTCCCTTTTTTTAAATCAATAAACAATCATACTGGTTGCTATCAATTCTGCCATTGATCAAGTCTACTAGCTGCACAGACCACCATTTCTTGAGGTGCTAACCATGTCCAAAACCAATGCAAAAACGTCGTCCCCAATGCGAAAGTGTCTCCACGCAAGGCTCCAGGCTGATTTCCGGAGTTTTCGCACCAAGCACTTAGGAGTGTTGATCTCGGTACCAAAGGGTTGACCTGATCAACTATTAACTATAAAGTGATTAACGATTAAGTGAGATCAATGTGGTTGATAGCTATTAACTGATGTTTGTGGTGTCTAATGTTGGCTCCACATTAGAAAAAATACACAATCACCTGCTATTTAGGCTAGACTAGAGTGACTAGAGGTGGTTGATGAATATGGATCTACTTGTTGTCAACCATATCAAAAATATCAAAAAATCAAGATCTGGTATTCAACTGCCATTGTTGTTAAATGGATTATTACTCTGATTATGATACTCTTGGGGAGCCAGTTTATCCTCAACCATCCCCTGGAAGTACCAATAGGTGAGCCATCCATAATGGATGATCCACATAGCCATCTATAATGGATGAACGGTACTAGCGGTTGAACACAGCCATGGAGGTGCACTGAAGTGATCAACCGCTCTCTGAGCTCAGTTGTTAGCAGTCATTTAGAGCTGATGTTGACAATTGATTGTCACTATTAAGCATCAGTACTAGTCAATCGTTATTGTAGATCAAGCAATTGCATTCCCAAAACATTCACCATTCCTCAATCACTGTTAAGCATTACTAGCATTTGGTTAGAACCCTCCTGGTAGATCTCTAGCTCCGCCAAATGACGGCCAAATAATCAATCACTATCAACCATCGAAGATACCGAAGCCGCAGCCGTGCGCGCCTCTTTGTAGAACTGCGTCGCCCTGGCCGCTGTGCCCATGGGAACCTGCTGCGGCCCCAGGCCCAACAATCACGGCAACCAGGGATATAGGGTAAGAATGGGTCCTAACGATGTCCAGGATGCAACGTGACACTGGTTGATGGCCGATGGCTCGTTGATAGTCATCATCGATGATTGTTCCTACCAGGAGCCAAAAAGAGCAAAGCAAGTGCTAGTTTAGGTGTTGATAGAACGACGTGCGTAAGTGGTTTGCTAATGAATTAATTAAGTGATGTGAGGAGGTCAACATCCAAACATCGAGCCTAGACTTAGCCCTGAGAAAGTTTTGCCGAACTAAAATCAACTTCGTTTAGATCAATGCCAAACAGACCTAATATCATCCTAGGATGTTGAGGATCCCAATAAACAGTACCTGTTCGTAGCAGGATCAGACACCAGAAACTTTCTTCACCAGCCGGAAACTTCCTCCCCAAAACCGTTTGGATGGTCGACTGAGCTTCTTGGTATCCATATCACATGACTGCAATCAGAACACTCGGAGCATTGACAGCAGTTGCTATTAGCATCTATCAACCATTCATTTTTGCAGTGGAAGATGATTATCCAGTAGATTTTTGCATTGGCAAGTGCATGCAGACCTACTCAAGAATCGATTCTATTCAAGCTGACCCCGGACTTGAGCTCGATTGTGGAACTCCTAACCATGGGGCCCCATGCGAAACCAACGGGTCCTTCCGGAAACCCCGGAAAATCACTGTCTTGGTCAAGAGGGAAGTAAGCCTGTTGCGGGGTTGTTTCTTTTGGGTAACTTGTTGCACAAGCTCGTTCACGGGTATAGGTCCAACATATGTTTCCCCAACATGAGTTCTTGTGGTTGGGCAAAATTGTGCATTCCATGTGCTCAGATTACCATAATCACTAGCTAGCTTCTGATGTACAATAGTACGTTGGCATCCCACCATTGGAACCAACTTGTTTTTTTGCCAGCTGGACACTTTCTCCCGTTTCTCATCCATGTTGCAGCGTGGGCGAGCGGACGAGCGTGGAATGTCACCATCAAGTTTCAGTCGAGCAATTTGAAGAACCGCGTAAGAATATCAAATGCAACATGTCAGGCATCTTATCTACCACTTGTAACAAATAGCAAGAAGCCTTGCATGCTTTGCTAGTCTCAGGGGCATTCTCAGAAGTTTCGTCGCTTCCGCAGGAGTCGCACTAGGCTGCTCTTCATGCAGAAGGGGGATGTGCTGATGAGGCAAATGCAGCTGCGGCTGCAAAGTATCAATGATATTTGGCAGCTACAACTGCATCTGCCTCTGAGGCCGATGTGAGGTGCACAAACAGCAAGTTCCAAGCTGCGGATTCACAGTCAGTGGAGCTCGCTCTCTGCCATGGCGAGATTGCAGCGCAAACCACAGTAGCATTGCAACTGCTGGCCAGCTGTTAGCGATGTTGACGGCATCTAAGGCTTATTCCAAAGTGGACTGAGGGGCAACTTTGAGGGGCCCAGGAAACGCGCTTCATATTTTGAAGCGTCGGCTCATGGACCCCTCAAGTTGCCTGACATCATCCTTCAGCAGCGTTTCATATTGAATCAATGGCATTGAGAATTTCAACGGCGCACCTTCGATTTCACGGAGTCGAGCAATAGCTCATACTTTTTTGGGTGGGTCGTGAAGCAAAGATGTGAACATCTTTGCTGTCCATAATGTATGTGGGCCTAAGCATTAGGATGCCAGGCAACTGATGCGGATTCAGGTCTAATGCGACCTGAATGCGCATCAGTGGAAGAAACAAAATGCAGTGCTTCCGTATGGTCTAAATCCGACATGTGAAAACTGATCAAAACTCTTCAAATCAAGAACAAGAAAGCTCGTTCTTACATAGAATGGCTTAGTGGCTTATAGTGATGATGAATGCTGCCCACAGCTTGTGGCTGCCGGCGAACCATGTTTCATGGCAGCTGCAGGGTTTGGGCAAAGCACACCCGTGGCAGATCGCAGGCTGGACGTCCTGATGAGGCAGCTGCAGCTGCCTCTGCCTCCAGGCAGCGGGTGCACCTGCAGAGGAAGTTCCAGGCTGCAGATTCACAGTGGAATTTGCTCTCTGCCCAAACTGCCCTGCAGCTCTTAGGCTCGCCATGGGTGATCTTTGCCATGGCATTCCTCGCTGTAGCCTCTTGGCGAAGATCCTCACCTGCTCCTGCTCACCACCTGCACCCCCCCTGGACGAAACATCCAGCAGGTCGGCGGCCATGGATGGCTGCTGAAGGAACTGCAGTGCAACATGGTGCTTTCGACCTAGCCATAGGAACCCCATAAAATGGTTGGTTTATTACTATAAATGGTTAATATTGGATGGTTTGAGGGGTCCGCTATCCTGAGAAACACCTACATATCGATCAGTCGAGAGCTCATTCTACGAAAATGATACGGGCAGCAAACAAAAGGACTTTGCGGTTAACCTACTTTTGGGACATGGCTTAACTGAAATTGGAGATATGAAGCAAAGAGCATGATGATGTCGATTTCCCTGGACAATCTTCAAATGATGTAGTCTCAGAGTTCAGTTAGCACTGCTGTTGGCTTGTGAGCAAACCTGCTGAGAAAGAGCGACACAAGAGCTTTAGCTGCAGCTGAAACCAACCACCCGTCCTCCCAACCAACCAAGCACCAACCATCCCAAATACCAGGGAAAGTCACACATGTTCAACACCACCACCCAGGAGATTTTGTTACAACTAGCAAACCAAAAATTACCACTGATGAACCTTGGCTGAACCAACCAACAACGATCAATTAAGCAGTATTAACCATTATAACTCCATTCTCAAGCACTACCAATCATGAACACCTATCTTCACCACCAACCAGTGACTGTTCATTCCGTTCTTCATTACTGACCACTACAAACCATTAATGACCACTACCCACGGCTTACAACCACCTCATTAACCATCATGACCATTGTCAACCGCTATCCAACCATCATCAACCGCAAAACCATGACTGGTCAACCATGAACCGTTACTTGTTACTTATAACCATTGCAACCAGTCATCAACCATTCTCAAGCATGAATATCCTTCACCCCCAACCAGTTCCTGATCATTGTTAACCAACATGAATTACCCCCTATCAACATCTATTAACCATTATCGGCCACTAACCAAAATTATACGTTCATTCTCTACCAAAACCATTCTCACCCATCAACAACCCCTAAACCATGGCCCAACCAACCCCAACCCCGAACCATCCCTAACCATCTACCCACCTCATTCGCCCATCTGAACTCATCACCATCCACCACCTGCCGCGCCTCCAACGTCAAGGCATCCATCCCCACGCAGCGGCTGCCCTCGCTCCCCGGGCGCCCGGGCTCGCACACCAGCTGCGCCAGCAGCGAAGCAGCGGCCACGTGCAGCCGGAAGCGGTTGCCGTAGGGGCCCAGCACCTGCAACTCCTGGGGCGAGCGGCTGGGGAGTGGTGGCTGCTGGTTTGAAAGATGGTGAACTACCAGCAGCCACCATGATGGTTGATGGTTATGGTTGATGGTTGAATGGTTGGCTGATGGTTGATGGTTGTTGTGAATCATGATTGACCATTTGGGAGGATTAGGTTGATGGCTGATGGTTGATGGATGGTTGATGGATGGTTGATGGATTGTGAATTTGTGGAGTGAGGATTTGGTTGATGGTGATGGCTGATGGTTGATGGTTGTTGTGCTTTGATGCTTGAATCGATCGTGCTTGGTGATGCGAACTGAACTGGTGAGGTCAATCATGATTGATGTCTGATGCTTCGATTTCAATCATGTTTCAACTTGTATTTGTTTTCTCCGGTCGCCTTATGCAACAACCCGGTATAGGGGCCCCGAACTGAACTGCCATCTCAAAACAATCATGGATTGACCTTCAGAAGCTACTCTATGGTATACTATGGTATCGCTAGCCACTGAGCTGGAGGGACTCAGCATGTCCTGGGACTCTTCTTGCCAGTCGCCAATCTCCAGCTGCGTTTCCCGGAAGTGCTCCTGTCCAGCCAGGGCTTGATATCAAGTCCTGGCTATGATTTAATGGATCACTATGATGAGTTCATCATGCATTCCATGGGATTTCATGCTGCACGAAGGCATAACTAGGATGAATTATCAACATCTATCTATCAACAGCATTGGAGTTGAATCCAACAATGATCTGTTGGAATTTCCGAGGAACATGCTTTCAGATGTGACTCATGACAACTCAAGAAAGAACTTCCCCCAGAGCATCCATCTAAGCCATCGTCAACCAATTGTGAGTACTGAGTAAACATGTTCCTTCATCCCAACTGACGTCCTGTACCACGGAAACTCTGCACCGTGGACAGCCCACGGAAGGGATGAGCCGTCAAACATCACATTAACATCAGCCATTTCTAGCATCAACCACAACATGAAGCAACACTAACCACCATGAACCATCACAAACCAGTACTAACCATCACTAAGAATCGCTTCACGAACCAGCTGTCAACCATGATTGACCCCATCATAGCCACCATTTTTCACCACCAGATCATCAACCATGAACCAGCTGTAAATTCACTTTTGAATTCGGAACCATTTTCAATGGCTTATTGCAGCAAGCATTTTCATTTACCATCATTCACCACTGACCACTCACCGTTTCCACCATCATTGACTATTATCGATCATCTACGAACTATATCGAACTATCATTAACTAAAACCAACCATCTACGAACTATATCGATCTATCATTCAACCCTATCAAACGATCATCAAAACTGATCAAAACCTACCAGCTATCACCAATAGAAACATCAAAACATATCAAAACCCACAAATCATCAAAACAAGCCATCCCTTGGTTTATCATCATCAAAACCAGCAATGCAATGCCTTGGTTTATCAAACATAACAAATCACCATCCCTTCAAACCTCCCATGCCTTGGGCCCTTCGCCACCGCCTTCATCCACACCTGAGCCGCTCCCACGCCTGGCGTTTCAGCTGCCTGAGCCGCTCCGCAGCTTCCTCCAGCTGCGCCACGCTGCTGAAGGCCACGCTGATGCAGCCGCGCCACTGCTGAGGCCCGGCGTCTGGAGCACCGGTGCTGGTGGTGGGACGGTGGGGGGCCGTGGGGTTACCAGGTAGGCAGGTGGAGTACCAGGTGGTGGTTGGTGATTTTTGGTTGCCCTGCTAGTTGTAAGCTCTGAAGATTTTGAGGAATTATTCCAAGGAAAACTCCATTTTTGGGATCTGACCCCATTTATCAATTTTCGATCTTGGGATTCACCACTTTGAAGGGCCCAGGCACGATGGAGATGCCCTGCTGAAGCAGTAGGTGCCCATGGGTGTGCCCGGGGGCGCCTGCGATGTAAGCTTCGTTGTCCGGTGAGGGCGTGTGAAACTGCGTCAAGGAGCCACAGTTGCCTCGCGATGCCGGGGTCAAATGACCCCTGCAACGATTTGGGGCTCGACATTTTTCACCACCATGAAAAGGATATGATATATGGAACTTTATGGAATCAATAGGTGCTTGGCAATCAACCATTTATATCCATTAAACCAACCATCAACCATTTATATCCATCATATCCAATTACATGAATCCAATTATATCCAATTTTTATGACTGATGACTCATGACTCATCCAATTATATCCAATTATATCCATTTATCAACCATTTTTATGACTCATGACTGGTAAATGCTTGGTTTTTTGTTGCCCCGCGGGTCGTTGTTGCCACGCGCAGATTCCTTGAGAGGGGGCTCCAGCTTCGGCTCCCGCAGCACCACAGCCGGATTCCCCATCGCTGGCGGGCGCTACAGCGCCGTAGCCATCTCTGTTACGAGTTCTATGATTCGATGTGACCAACTGGTTGCAGCCTCCAGTTAACCAACCAACTAATAGCTGGTTAATGGTTAATGATAGGGGATAACTTCACCAACAATTATAGGGAATATATATGATTTGGCTCTTCCTGCACACACCCCCCCAGCTGCACTCCTTTTGCACTGGGGTATAGTAAGCTGTTTGTGTGGTTTGGCCTTTGGTCAAACGTATGGCATTGGCATCCGAACTGTCACAGCTGTTGCAAACAAGAAGGTCTGGATTGCATAGCAAGCTCGAGTGGCCAATGCATGACATCTAATCGAAGGGCGGAGGAGGGGAGGCAGGCGGCCCCGGACCGCTGCAGTCAACCAAAACATGCCATCATGATTTGGCTCTTCCTGCACACACCCCCCCAGCTGCACTCCTTTTGCACTGGGGTATAGTAAGCTGTTTGTGTGGTTTGGCCTTTGGTCAAACGTATGGCATTGGCATCCGAACTGTCACAGCTGTTGCAAACAAGAAGGTCGGGATTGCATAGCAAGCTCGAGTGGCCAATGCATGACATCTAATCGAAGGGCGGAGGAGGGGAGGCAGGCGGCCCAGGACAGCTGCAGTCAACCAAAACATGCCATCATGATTTGGCTCTTCCTGCACACACCCCCCCAGCTGCACTCCTTTTGCACTGGGGTATAGTAAGCTGTTTGTGTGGTTTGGCCTTTGGTCAAACGTATGGCATTGGCATCCGAACTGTCACAGCTGTTGCAAACAAGAAGGTCTGGATTGCATGGCAAGCTCGAGTGGCCAATGCATGACATCTAATCCACATCCACCAACAGGCAGGAGGAGGGGAGGAGGCGGAAGCACCAGAAATCGGCTGGGGCTACCTCCCAAAGGCGAGGTCAGTGCAGCGGGGCACGTCGATATTGGATTAAGACTGCCACGGCTGCACCAAACATGCTTGAAATCAGGTGAGAGAAAAATTGCACAGGCGCCTTGGCGGCGTCATTGAGATTCATTCCATTGGGCAAGGCATCTCTCATCATGAAGTCAACTTGATAAATGAGTTCATCCAGCATACCTTCTAGGATGGATACGAAAAAGGTAAGTAACCTCCGTGCACCGATTCGAAACGTTGTCACCACCAGTTTCGAAAGCATCTTGGAAAAAGTCGGCCGAAGGATGAGAGCAAGGCAGAAACACAAAAGCAGCAGCTTGACTTGCCATGTTCCAAACAGAAAAGCTATTGTCTTGGTAAAAAGTCGCTTCCTCAAACTCTCCTTTGCATCACTTTTCTGGCTAACTGGGACCAATGGCACGCAAGGCGCAGGCAAGGAGTCATCCTCAAGTTCCGAGAGCAATGCATAGGAACGTGCAAACCTTGAAAAATCAGGGTCACCCGTATATCTCTTAGCAGCTTTCAGAATGCGTTCCTTGGGGACGTCCTCATATGCCGTGCCTTGCAAGGCTCCTGCTTTCACCAAAGTCTTGCCTTGTTTGGCAAGCAAGCTCTGCATAGCTAGCACACCATGAAACGAGGCTCATCCCACTATGTTTTGTGACCTTGGGCAGAAAAGTCAATGCACGTGAGGAGGCTGAATGCAAAACCAGTGCAAGACACCTGGGTCCCAGTCTTTGAAGCCTTGCAATTGTTTCCGGGCTGAGTCGATTTAGGATTTGTGTGGCCATCGCTTGCTGTATGTAGTGTTCTAAACTCTTTTCGGCAGTCCATCGCCCTGCAAACCGAAGTTGTGATATACTAAGTCCTCTACCATATAACATAGTAGCAGTCGCAAACTACCCGGTGTAAACCCACAGTCTTCTAGTTTCAGTTCGGCTGCCAGTTGCTTGAACAGTTTTGAGAACCTATTTCCCGAAGCTGGCCACAGATGAACATCTTGCCCCATCAGCCCTGTCTGTCGAAGCCAAAGAATGGTATTGGGATTCTGCAAGGCAACAAACTGTTCATCCCCAAACTGTCTGCGATTCTTCGGGAACACAATCCTTATTGCGGCATGATTTTGACTCAAGGAAAGGTCACCTGGAAGGGCAAAATCTGTTCCCTTCAATCGAAGCAGCTCCCCTGGTCTGAGCAGGCAGAGGAGTCCCAGTTCCAAAAACAGCGCAACCATGAACCATTCGGTCTTTTTCTTTTCACAATGTGTAACCGCTGCATGTCCTCTAGCAAGTCCAACCATCAGGCCCCAGATCGGCAATGGAAGCGGTGGTCTAAGCTTTGATTTTCGTTTCTCTTCCCACACTCGAAGGTTCTCCCAAGCTGTTGAAATCTTACCCCTAAGATGTGGCATCAGGTGCTGACATCCCAGAAGGCCATGTTTGACTACTGTCAATGTGACACCTTGCTTGTCCAAGTGTCGAGATATCACATATTGTGCCAGGGCTCGATCAGCCAGTCGAGGGTTTGTGAGTAGAGTGCGAAGCTTGATACCACCACCTTCATCCAGGCAAAACTTCTGTACGTCCTGAATGCCATGCAAAAGTCGGGACCTGTATGCTTTGGAAAATCTGCTAAATCGGTAAATGGCTTGTGTACTGCTAAATCTTGCCCCTTCATCATTGTCTCTTTGACGTCGAGGCATGGCAAACGAAATTGCAGTGAGGACCGCGTCACACTGTGTGAAAGGAGAAGCGGGGACAAAAAACTAGCGTGCAAAACATGCAAAAATCCAGCTCCAAAGATCAATTATCTATACAAAATAATGCAATGCATGTGGGCTCCTAGCAAGTTCAAAGATATCTACAGCAGTTGTTGAGACACAATTTCCCCATAGCGCTGACACAACCTGGTGGGGTAATGTCCTGCCAACTCAGATCTGCGTTTCCAACCAGTCCTGGTTTTTACTCCTCCTACGGCATGCACATGTTCGATCTTGCAATGGCAATGCTGCGAGAGAGAATCCAGTCCTGGGAGGTTACCAATGAACTGCGTATGCTTTTTGCAAGGGCCATACTTACCGGAGGGTCCCTTTAGACGAAGTCCATATGCACATTGATGCATTACTGCGGCATTGGTAGTATGATGTTGGATCCAGTGCAACAATTCAGGCATCAACCAAACATAAGATGACTTGGGATTCTCTAAAGTCCACCAATTTCCGGCTTCGGTAAGGGCAGCAATTAACTGTAAGGTCCTCTTTAGAATTAGGTTTCCCTTTATCTCTCTATCCAACACATGCAACCCCTGGGGACAGTGTCGTCGACGAGTTCCTCCGTTTGAATGCTGCAAAATCGAGAATGACCCGCATGGAAGTCCAAAGTGCCACAACTGACCTGGTTCTTTTGCATCTAAAAGTAGTTTATTGAAAACTTTTTATCCAAGATATCTTGTGAACCAAGCTTAGCAGAGGCATGCTTTATTTCCACAGGTTCCAGCACTTCGACAAAAGCCACTTTTTGCATGGCCTTCGAAAGCCGTGCGCATCCTGCAAAAATCTCACGGAACTTGAGCTTTGGCTGCAACCGCTCCTCATCCAGAGAGTGGGTGCTTCCAGGCTCAGTTTTCAACCTTGAAGCAGCTGCATCAAAAGAGGATTCAAGCACAGGTTCAGAATCGTGCCGCTGAGCCTCTTGCTCAAGCAGCACTTGCTCCCCTATGCTACGACTTACTTGACTGCCTCGCAACACAGCTTCAGGTAGCAAAGGATCCGGGAGTTGTGCGGGAGGAGGCTTAGGAATCTCTTTGTTACGAGAGGGATAGTCTGCTGGGTTATTGTTTGTATCTACCCATAGATTAGTCAATGAGATATCTCCTACCAAACTCCAAGCAAGACAAGATCTCATCCTGGCATTCATCTGAACACTGCTGCTTCTACCCTTTGCATAACAACCAACTACCACACGTGAATCACAAAGGTTTACCACTCTGCAATGGCCCCTTCCGGAATTAACACGGTCAACAATCTCCTGTTTAACCATCTCAAGTTCCAAGAGGTTGATGTGTTCTTTCTTCCTAAAAGGCTTACTATCTGAAGCGGTCCAGGTGTGTTTCATGAGGCTTTCCACAAGGGCCGAGGGTGCAGCATGCATGGTTGAAGGCGGCGGAATCGCTTGGCTTTCCCAGTCTAGTCGAGTGTACTCACCCCTCTTTTCCCCAAAACGATACAAGGATTTGGCAAAACCTTTAGAAGTGATACAAGCAGCTCTTCCACCACGAACCAAGCTCGCATCAGTAGCTGAAATCTGCACTGACACTGGCCACCTGATGTTGCATCCTGTCAGTGGAAGCAAAACAGCTGCAGTGACCAGTTCATCCCTAATGCTCTGGGGCAACTTAAAGGCTCCTATCTCTGGCAGGTTATCTACATAGCGATAAGCATGATGAAATATGGACATGCACTCACGACGATGCATGAACGGATGAATGTACAGCCCCATTAGTTTTTGCAAGGCTTTCTTCGAAGCAACACCATGATCCAGCAAGGCGACCGTAAGGCTTTCGATCTGTCGAAGCTTCTCAATGGGTGCGGAAACTGATCCCGTTTTGGAGTCAACGGCGGTTCCCCAAGCCTTGAATTGGTACTGCTTGTCAAAAGCTTTTTTCTCAGACCTGGGTAGTCCTAGGGCGGCATACTGCGCTCTACTGGCTTCCATAATATGTTCATCTCTATGCTTACCTCTCTTTCTTATCTTTTTCTTACCAACCACTTGAAAAGCCAAATGATCATCTATGTATAGTCCCTCCAAGGTGTTGGAGCAAGGAAACACTTTACCATACGTGAGTGTTTGATTACTCTGCAAACAGCCTACGGATTCCAAAATGGCTTCATGGGTGGCTTGCGCAAGGTCAACCCCATTTGTGTCCCCCATGCAAACAACCTTGAAGGCAGGCATGTAAAGTTGATTGGAGTCCAATCCCAACTCAGGCAAGAGACGGCCTTTGAACGGGCGTCCAAAACAATTCCTGTGATGCCAACCCTCAAGATGCTTGATAAGATAAAAATAGTTTGAAAGATCATCACCACTAGCTCGAATGCTCTGCTCACGTGTCAAAATCAGTTGGCACAACAAAGGTCCGGCAGGCAGTTGACACCAATCCAACCGATTCTCTCTGGCATTCAAAGGACGACGATCGTTGATCAACCTATCACTTTCGGGCTTGTGTGGCACACAGAAGAGACCCCCCTTTATAAGCTTCCTACCTTCTGCAAGGACATCTTGCTTCTTCAGAAAGGTGATCATATCTGCTGCATACAATTTCCTTAATAAAACAGGCCAATCTTCATCACTTATCTTATGGCATGCTGGGTTATCTACCAAGGGCTGCTTGTGCGATGGTATAGTGCTCGGCATATCCAAAAACTCCTTCAAGCGATCACCTTTCAAATGCACAGCGGGGTCAAGGATACCGGCAACGTCTGGCAGGGAAATGCGACTTGGATCTACGTCTCTGGCACCGCTAAGAGCATCATCAAAACTAATTGAGGGATCATATTGACTAAGCTGAATTCGAGAAATTAATTCATTGAGCTTTGCTGGACCTCTATCCATGGTCCCCCTAGGATGGGCACAGTATCTAATTATTTTTGAATACATTGCTAAGGCATACTCCTCATGTTGGGCAGTCCACTCCCCATTCGATGCACGATCAACGGAAGCGATGATGGCTTTGGATGTGCTAGGTGAACCTGAATCAAGATAGTTAAGAAGAGCCCATATTGTATGCATCCATTGGAAAGCCTCAGCTCTAACTAGGGCTGTGTGGCCTCGCTTAGCGCGGGACTTACCCGGGGGCTTAACCCATGGGAGTCGGGATGGAAGCAATGTAGTTGTTCCAGCCGGTTGGCCAGATGACGGCACCCCTGTCTCGACATGAGACCTGCTTGAATGGACCTTCATGTATCGCGAAAAGGATCCAAACTGCTTGCTAATTAATTGAAAAAGATTGCAGCAACTGGATCTTTCAGATCCATGCTGTTCCAAAAGACGAGCTTCATCGCCCTTCAGTTCTCGCCCTTGTCCTCGGTCTTCTCGCCTTTCGATCCCTTGGCCCTTCCTTTCTTCCCTTTTCCTTTGGGATTTCCTTCCTCGTCTTCCTGAGGCTTTTGGGGTCCCCAGGCTTTGGATTTCTTCTCGAGGTCGTGCATGGCTTTGACATATGCTGCCACTGTCTCCAAATCCTGCACCTCCCCCCCAAAACGGGGTTTCTCCACAGGGTCCGGCATGTCCAGTAGCAACCACGCCGTCTTCCACTCCCCATTGTCTAAGGCAGCTTGGTGCGTCGCCCTCAACAGCTGCGTCACCTGCAACGAGGCCTGATCTGCTTTTCCTCGAAGTAGCTCTTGAAGGATTTCGGACAGCGCATAGTGGAAGCGCATCAGCGTCTTGAACTTCCCCCACTGCAAACGTTTGGTGAAGTCGATCAACTTGTATGCAGATTGGTCTGTCACTCCCAACTGATCCTCCACATCCTTTATGTATCGCTTCACATATTTCAGGGGATTTCGACGCTTGTGACTTCTGGCTTTTCGATAAGCCCTGAGGGCTTTTCCCGCCCCACGAAGTCTTTCGCCTTCCATGGAGCTGCTGCTGTCCTGGCTGGACATACTCTGCCCATCCTCCTCCTCCTGTCTGCTCTTCTTGGATCGACTGCGACCTCGAAGCTCTTTCAAAACTTCCAGCTGAATCAACGCATTCAAGTCCACATTGTGCGAACTTCCAGCTGCTGCAACTCGAGGAAGAAGATCGTCCAGGCTCGACCGAGGCAGAGCAAGTTGCTGCGAGGATCCCTTGTTTTCCAAGAGGGGGTATCTGTCTTTCTTCTTTTTCTTTCCTTCTCGCTGCTCTGAGGAGATACCCTTGTCTCGCTGCAATCTTTCTGCTCTGCGAAGAAGTCCTGCAATGCCCTCGTCGCTCTCTCCACTTTCCTCCGACGACTCTGACTGTGAGCCCACATCCAGAGGCTTGAGAGAAGCTTTTCCGAGGGCTTCTTTTTCGGGAAGGTCTTCTGAGGCCGTTGCGAATGTCACCGACTCCTGTTCCTCCAACACCTTGGCGTTGGTGAGTAACTTCTTTCCTTCCACTTCCAGTGACTTGTAAGGGAAAGGACATGATGATCGAATCCTTTTGATGTCACCCTCAACGAGGATGAACTTGCCACGTTCCGATGCCAGCTCAAAGGAGCTGTAGGTCTGCAACTCCAGTTCGTCCGCTTCTGCGCGAACTGCCAGAAGTAGTTTGCCCCCAGGCCCCAAAGATATCACCGCAGATGTCACCCTCAACGAGGATGAACTTGCCACGTTCCGATGCCAGCTCAAAGGAGCTGTAGGTCTGCAACTCCAGTTCGTCCGCTTCTGCGCGAACTGCCAGAAGTAGTTTGCCCCCAGGCCCCAAAGATATCACCGCAGCTTGACGCCACTCCGGTTGGAAACCTTCCAAACGGATAAAAGTGGTATCCCCAGGTTTCATCGCCAGAGGAAAATGTGGTCAGCGTTTCCAAGCTGAACCTGATAGGGCCGGAACTCAATGTCCGGCAAGCAATCAAAATGCACCCGTACTGGATGCTCAGCAATGTCGCGGATGAAGAGTTCCCTTGCCTCAGTCAAACTTGCCGTTGCTTGCCACTCGATGTTGTGCTCCCTTCCGTCGTTGCAGGTCACGATTCCCCTCCAGGCCCTGTCCTGGACCCCGAAATGCAGGCCAGAGAATTCTTCTGGCTGCCAGCGTTCCGGTGTCGTCCAAACGCAGAAAAAATTCAGTTCAGGGAGGTTACCAGAAGGGTCACGGTAAAACTGGAGGATTTCACGGTCAATGAACCTTGTAGCAACGTTTCCAGCTACCTGGGGATTGCTAAGTCGTGAGCAATCAGGTGTGCTGCTGAAGTCTATCTGATCCACAGGCACCAGAGCAGCTTCACGGTTCCACCTTGACCGTCTCCGATTTCGCCTCGATCTAGGGATCTGAGGCAATTGCGGTTCCGGATCGGGTTCGCTCATCTATTTGACCCAGGACAGCTGCAGTCAACCAAAACATGCCATCATACCAACCATATGGCGAGTTGGGTCAAGCAGTTAACCAACCAATTTCATGGGGGATAAGTTTACCAACAATAGGGAAAACAAGCAGGTAAATGGTGGGGAACCAGGGGGACTAAGGGTTTTGACCCACAGCCATATCTAGAAATGGTTACCGGTAGTGGTTATCACTCCCCAAAATATCCTCTTCAATTGGAAACCAACATCGCCCGTTGAAAATGAGACATATCTTAGAAATCACCTGGAAATTAGAAATCACCAACCAAATATCAAAAATATGCTCCTCAATCAGAAATCACATGAAATCACCAACCAAATAAAGTCTACAAAAGTTGAACATGGCTCTGCGGTGACCATCCCCACCTGGAACGCAGAACCAGGGGTCACAACATGTCACAACCACCAACTTAAAGGAGCCTGCCCTGCGAGACCCAATGAGACCAACTTGTGCAGCAAACACAAAGGTCATCAAGATGATTTGGGGCTTCACCAGGTCATGGGTCTTTACTAAACCCATGATGTTCTACATCTGAACACGAAAATCCTCGATTGAACCACCGATTTCGGAACCGAAAGAACTAACCGTGCTTATAGGGGTTATAAGCCATTGTTGTAGGTTTACAAGGTGGCTTAATGTCAAATCCATGGTTAGAGGGGCCCGTTGTAAGGCACCTAAAAGGTTAACCCCCATGGCCCCACCGGCACATCCCACCGTAGGCCGCCCCTGGAAAACCTCGCGGGGCCAAGGCACTATGCAGCGTCTTGCCCATGGGCCGACGCGCGTCCCGGCAACAGCCCAAGGCCTTCCACGGGTTTCCCACGCATGGGTTCAACCAGAACGCATGGCTTCAGCGACCACAACCCTGGTAGTTAGAACAGCCGCCAATAAGAAATTTTCGGATAACTGAAGTCAACTCATCAACCCTTGTTATCGTTCACCAACATGCACGCTGCGATCGAGCAGCTTGGAGCTGGGGAAATCTCCAGCGAACCCGATCACGGGGTGCCCAACCTTGCAGATCCAACAGGCAAGCGCTGTGCCTCGTAAAACTCTAAGGCCACTTGAGTGCTGGACCTGAGCGGCTCGCTGGGAATCATGACAGGGGTCGAATGATGCTTAAATTCAATGGTCCTATACGGCGGTTTCATGATGGTTAAATGGTGGGTAAGAGTGGTTTATAGTCCATTTATAGTCATTTACATTTATTGTAGTGGTCGAATATGGTCTCATCTCTTCCAAGCCATGAGGTTTCGCTGTGATTGATCATTCGTGGTGACCGGCTGTTTTAATCACGATATGCATGAGTTAAATCATCGTTCCCCACATATTTGTGCCTAGCTGTTCACTGATAGTTGATCATAGTTTAATGCTCATAATTTGCTAGAGCAATTTTGGTTTGATCAATTGTGAATGGTGGTGGCCAAAGTCACCGCCACTTGCCAACAAGTGGGGAACCAACAACCAAGCATCGATTGGTTGGACCCCGGTTGCTTCACCAAGTAATCAACCGCGCTGGTGAATCAAAACCGGGGGATCAAACATCGCATAGAGTTGCTGGTGGTTCAACTGAGATATTTGGGGATTTGGATGGATTTGCAGCTCCTCCCTAATCGAATTTCTTGAGACACCCCTGATCTTGGGCGTTTCAGTTGGACTTTCACCATCTTGACCAATAAAAATATATGAGCGGCTGCTTTTATTCGTACAAAATCCTTTTGTGGTAGTTTAAAGGGCGGACACGGTCCGCCGGCCTCGTTCAGTTTAAAAACAAGTATATAAGATTGGACAACGTCATTCTAGGGTATCTCGTTCAATTATACATCAAATTGACAAGTAATTGACATCAAATTATACATCAAACAGATCTCGTTCGGATGGGCGGACCCATCTCGTTCACCGGCTGACTATTGATGCGAAGAAAAAAATAGCGCAACCCCCTCACTTGGAATGAATTGCGCAAGTAAAAGTGGTTGCTCAATGGCGTTTCTGCTTGTTTCACGGAAATTTGCCTGATACAAAATTCAAAATAAACAAATTGAACATGTAGTTTTGAAACAAATCGGTATCAGGTCCCTACTTGAAAATTCTACTGGTTGGTGGTTTCAACCCCTATGAAAAACATTAGTCATCCAACCATTTGTTAACAATTACTACGGAAAATAGGAACATGTTTAAAACCACCACCCAGTAGGTGTTTCACCATTATTGTCTATTTTTACTTATCATCCCCTATCTTTAACCCTTGTCAATGGTTTAAACCCCTGAAAAACCATCACCATTAACCACCAACCTTGGTCCATGTCGACATGGCAGCCCGAGCCAAGGCATCCGCCTCGTTGGTTGCAGCGGCGGCCGCGGTCACGGCTTCGGTGCTGAGGCCCGCGCACGTTGAGGTTCAGGTGCTCGATGAGCAACACGCCAGCAGGTTCCTGGATGGTAAACACTTGGTTGAAAATGGTTCACCATGGTTCACCAATTAATTAACTAACCAATAATGGGGGATAATGACCAACCAATAATAAAGGAGAACAATGGTTAATGGTAGGGGAACCAGGGGTACAGGGATTTGACCCACAGCCAACTAAGGGGGCCCACCTTGTGGTTGAAAATGGTTAACACATTAACTAGAATGGTGAATGATAACGTTGAAGGATAGTGGCTCACAATTGTGGTCGATACCCTGGCTCGTACGGTTCATCAATGACTTTCTCATGGTTTATACAGTAATGGTTCATGGTTAACAATGGCTCATGAACATGAAGAGCCACCCCAAGCTTGGAACCGGCAGAATTGAGAGCATGCGACACTTGGCGGCATGAGGAATCCCTCCCAGCCTCTCAAACATGACATACTACGCGTGTTTACTTCGCCATGGAAGCACCCTAAAATCCAACTGCAGCAGACAAACCCACCCCGCAGCGGCTTTTTTGTTGCTCGCCACGAGAAGCTGGATCAGCACACAGGCGAGTCTTGCCTCATTCGCATCTCACCCCAACACGCATGGGAAAGGCAAACGTGGCTGCAAGGAACGAACGCCTCGGATGCTTTGTTGTTGCAGGCAACACAGAGGCCATTTCGCTCAAATTGATTTCAGACTCGCAGTCATCATTCTTCCTACAGTCGTTATCCCCATTAATCCATTATAAACGTGTGGAACCCTAGTATTTCAACTCTCTGGAACCCTGTAGTTCTATGTAGTTCTTTGTTTTGCGAAGCTTTTAGTCGGTCGATTTTGCGGCTCGCTTTCACTTTCGTCCAGCAGCATGCTGCTGATTGTCGCCAACGGCTGGTTCTCCAGCATCGTCTGCTGCCTTTGTTCTGCAAGGCGGGTGGTCTCTGCAGGCCAGATTTTGGTGCTCGTTATGAACTTCGCTGTCTCGCTTTACAGCCCCGAAGTGATCCTCGAAGGACTGGAGATGTTCCTGGCCTGTTGCGTCTGCCAGCCAGATGGCCAGACTGATGAGAGAAAACCAAAGCGATTGCAGGCCCTGTCAGCGGCTTGCGTTCTCTCATCAGTCTGGCAGCCCGGCTTGCACTAACAATGGCGAACGGCTGGCCCAAAACGTGATGCCAACGGCAGCTATTTGCGGGACATCCTTGGCAATGTGCTGCAAATAGCTGCCGTTTGCATCACAGGTTTGATTTCTTATGTTTCGAGTCTTCTTTTTTCGTGGCTCCACAATGCTTGAAATGGTTCTGATATACACCAGTCTTCCGGCCACCAAACCGCATTTCGTGCACTGACGGTGCGTTTGCCCACTTGAGACCATGGCCCGCACGAATATTGTCTGGCGAAGCTGATGCAAATAAACCAACCAATCAAGGTATAGAATAGCGTGAGCTTGGTCCTAACTTCGAAGTGATTACTCAGAAGATCATAGCCAACTAGGGCAGAGATCGTTGATGGTTACTGCCAGGGCATTCATCTAGCCTTACGATCCCGATCCAAAATTGAATTCAACAAGATTTATTCGAATGAGTTGGTCAGGGTTCGACCATTCGTTCACCACTGGTTCACTATTGGTGGCCATTGTTTAACGATTTGGTTAGCCAGTGATGAACTGTAGTGGTGAAAATATCGAGATCATAGTCGTTTTCCATGCTCACCTTCTTGATGTTTGATTGATTCGGATCCGTTTCCGTTTTGGGATTGCCATTTCAGAGCCTCAACATGGCAAAACAGCTACGGCAGATCGAGTGTCCGTGTCCAAACATTGACAAGTACATGCACAAGCACCCCCCCACAACTTGACTGGAGCAAGAGCCTTTCCAAAACAATATGTAGCATGTTAGTTTATACATATAATTGTTTTTCAGAACTGTTTTGGATACTTAGCACTTTTGAAACTAAATCGTTTCAAGCATATTAGTTCTTTGGTCGCAGAAAGAATCAGTAAACGATTCTTCTCTGTTGCTTCTCCCGACCACTGCGACATGGAAACTGGCTCATGCCATCCCACTTCGAGGGAGCACGCCAGTCATAAGTTTCACCAAGCTGAACCAAGTATTCACCATCAACCGTTCCAATGACCCCTAACGAACCGTGAAACAACTGTCAACCAACAAGTCATCTCCACCAATCCTAGGCAATATAGTCATTAACCCCTCATAAACCATGAAACAACTTTGCCACCAAGTCATCACCACTAAGGGTCTTCCAGTCTCTTATTCGTTGCCATATCTGCCATGACTAGTACGCAAGCTGGTCGCCAAGCCAGCTCACATACTGTGCTCTGGGCCATCACCGGTAACCCTTCTCCACCATGAACTGCCAATAGCCAGCGGCGATCACCAGCCCTGGTCCACTGGACACTGCAATTCTTGGCAACGCATGTTGACCACACCTTATTATACGTGTACCAAACAAATCTTGATTAGATGCTGGTTCTGAACCTGATACCAATCGAATACCAATATATTGCCAATATTGGTTGACACCAGCCAACAACCATCATTATTGATCACTATTGATCACATGTTGTCACACCTGCCTCTTACTAATTTGTATATTCCTTAGCTAATCATCATTGGCGACCAGAGTTGCCTTGCTCTTGTTGATCATTAGCTAATCAATGCATTGCCTCATCATCATTTATTCCTTGTTGCCCATGAATTCATGAAGCCATCAATGATCATTCAGTGGCTAATCATCATCCATTCATTAGCTAATCCATTCATTCACTAGGAAATCCATTCATTGGCCAACAACCGATCATTGATGGCTTCTGCTCGTTGGCTCATCAACCCTCGACACTCCACAGCTGCCCGCTCCTGCGTGGCCGCCAAGCGTGCCGCCATGCGTCGCTTCCAGCGGGTCTGCCTGGAAGATGGCGGCCAGCGACCAGCGGTAGAAGCAAGCGATGTATCCAAGATGGGATGTTTGATACATAACTTGAACCAAGGTATATAACAAGTGAATTAAATAAGGTTTGATACTTAAACAGTTCACCTAAACACACCTACAGGCATCTTCGATGATCTAATGATACATCTTACTTGTCTAAGAATCTAAACCATGTTTTCTTTTTTTGCGCAACCAAAGCATGTCTGGTTCTTAGCTTTGTACACGACTACACTATCTTCACAAAAGATATAAACTACATATCACATCATCAATTTATTCACTTGGTGGCTTTTAGATTCCTTGCTAAAAGTCTAACTTTTAGTGGCTATATGGTAAATCAATAATCATACCCCAAAAAGCCTAAAAAGCTAAGGTAGTAGCTGTAATCCACCCAGTTCATATATGACATAATCAGCTATGCATTGAGTCACCAGTGTTGAGGGGGAGTTGATATTGGGGCGTGTGGACTAGTTGTGATGGTTAATCATGATTCATGGTGGCTGTTCCTAATCTGGTTGGTGGTTTCAACCCCTATGGAAAGTACTAGTCAACCAACCGATCATTTGTTGATAATAAGGAAAATAAAAGATGTTTGAAACCAGTAATTAATAGAATGGTTAGTAGCGAAAATAGTAGATTGATCGTTTGTCGAAGATTAATGGATCGTTACTTGATGGGTAGTAAAAATGCTTGCCCACGCTGACCTTGTTATGAAATTATGTTGTGTTGCCAGTTGCTAGCTACCTTGTTATGAAGCAAAATTCATCATTCTTGGACAATTCATTGATTTACTGTATGCCCAAGTATTGAACGATTCCCAGCTGTTCACCAATCTTTGACGTCAACCAATAATCAAAAATCATTAGCAAGCATAGTCCCGCGTAACCGAGCTCTGACCTAACCAGAATTATTGCTGAAAATGATGATTCACCAGCCACAAATTGTTCAACACTATCCACCAGCTGGCAATGCCCAATCACCACAATAGTATCACTTCAACATTATCATGGTGCCATAGGTACCCTACGGGTCCTATGATATACCCAGTACGACCCCAGTATCATCCAATATCAACATTTTTTAGTAATGAACCATCTAAAAACCCAAAAATGGATGGTTCGTTACTAACAAAACCAATATTGGGTTAGTAGTATATTGATGTTAGTAATATTCACCAGCTGGAACTGGTCACCCTTCCGTGCCCGGCCTGGAACCCAAACAACACACGGCGGCTGCGGCCAGGGCCGTTCCAGCCGGTGTTGGTGTTCCAACGGCTGCAGCTCGGCCTGCAATAGGAAGAGCTGATGACCGCGATTCCAAAAGCTATTCCTCACGATCGCTGACTATAGTGATGAATTAATTAATGATTAATCAAGAAAGCTATTCATTGCTTCTTGTTCTCCTAAGTTGTAATCTTTTGCCGACATTCATGAATGTCATTGTTGGTCATTCATAGCTTGTTCTCCTAAGGAACCTATCATGACTAGGACCCTTCTGACTAGGTGCCATTCCCGGTGATTTTCGGCGGATCCAGGCCGTCCCACTCCGACGGACCTCCCAAGGCTCCTGGCCCACTGCGCGGCGCAAGACCCGCGGTGGCTGCCCGGGGCGGCGCGACGGTGACGATCGCGCTGGCGCGGAGCATCGGCGAGAGCATCAAATGGCGAATGATGGTGATAGATAGTGGTTGAATGCTGGTGAAATGATGGTCAAATGGTGCCTAAAAGTGATTTATAGCGATGGAATGATGCCTATAAAAGTCATTTATAGCAATTAAAATGATGGTCAATATTCGTTAATAAGGGGATAAAATGGGAGAACGTTCGTCCAAGCCTTGTGGATCTGAATATGTAAGCACAATAATCAATGATTATCTCTGGGATTTTAAGGGTTCATGAGGAGCAATGGGTCATCATAGCTCCTACATGTCATAGAAAAAT
Organism: Symbiodinium kawagutii; assembly: GCA_009767595.1. Classification (NCBI taxonomy): domain Eukaryota; class Dinophyceae; order Suessiales; family Symbiodiniaceae; genus Symbiodinium; species Symbiodinium kawagutii. Next base: position 112,698 of record VSDK01008551.1, read on the forward strand.
GCCTGAGGATCATGATTTTCAATTACAGTACCCACGGGAAACCGTTGGTCAGTCATGTTTGGGACAACGAGCAAGGCCAAACAGCGATCTGATGGTGGGAGCCAAGTTCTGCCGGTTGGGTCTGAATGGCTTTGTTCCAATGGAAGCTGCTCAACCAAGGGCCGGCGTGCGAATGTCAACCAGCAGCATCTTCTCCGAGCCAGGTGGCTAGCGAATGAAAAGGGCTGCCGGCCCGCGGCAATGTCGGTCAAGATCCAGTGGTTCAACACCCGTAGCATGTCTGGTTGCTTACAATGGGTAGTTACAGGTTGGCATTGGGTTGGCGGTTGAGATCTCAATGGTATGCAATTGTTTTGTTGTAATGCTGCATTCCTCCTTGCGGTGTATCCTCTCCTAATGTCTTATAACTACTCTCTGGCAAGTCAATCTGGAAGTGGAAAATCCACCACTTGTGACTTGGCACTGGTTTACCTATTAAAACTGGTGACTTTAGCTTCCACGTTAGTAGTTTTCACCTTAATCATTCAGAAATGCGTTCGCAAATCTCTTCGACGAGGTCTTCCGTAGTTACTTGGTTGCCCTAGGTATCTCTAGGTGTCTGTAGGATTCTCTAGGTAGCCTTGGGAGTTACCCTAGGAATCACAACGGTCGTGCTTGATTTCTACATACTCTGCAGGGCGAAAGCTTGGTGCTCGGGGAGAAAGTCATAGGATACAAAGGCATCATGGGTTTCTCTTGTGAGGTTCATTCAGATTTCTCTGTCCTTGTCATTATCATTGCGGTCCTCTCAGAATTGCCAATTCAGTCTTTCCACATTATTTGCTTCATTGATCACGTCATTTCTTCACTGTTTGCTGTTTTCAACCCATTGCAGGAAGACTCGAGGCCCCTTGGTCGCTGGTTCAACCCTTTGCCAGAAGCTGATCAATGACTGTTCTATTATTTGGGTTGAAGCTGGTGTCCCTCAATATGGTTCTTTCTCAAAGGGGGGCACCCCCCAAATCATCCAATTAATGATGATTTATAGTAAAAAATCCAGCCATTTTTCGATTCCCTATTTTGGGGGATGCCCATGTGCCCAGGGGTAATTCCTTGTCAGCCCGTCGAAGCTCATTCTGAACCAGCAACCGACCCCCTCCATGAGCCCTGCCTCTGGACAGTTTGCACCACAACCAGCTGGGCGGAGCTTCGGCGGCTTGGGGGTTCCATGGCATGGCTTGGATCTTGGAAGGCAACACTGATTGGAAACAGAGGCAGAAACGCCATGTGTTTCAACATCTTCAAGTTCCAAGCAACAACCCTGAAGCATCCTCAAGATTTCGGATCTCAAACTCAATATTGTCGAAATCCAATTTCTGGGCATTCTGCTTCAATCTGAAGGCTCTGAAACACATGCTCTTTCGGGGGCAGTCTCTCTCTTCCAACCCCTGGCCTGGCCTGCCAAGCGCGCATCTTTCTGGATGAATGAGATGCCTTCTGGCTCATCATCAATGAAGGCCATAATGTCCAACTGGCAGCAGCGGACCCAGCTGACCCTGGAGTCCCAACCGTGGCTGAAACCACCGAACCATCTTGCTGCAATGCATATCTACAAGTCATGCGGCAGCTGCGAGTTAGACCCCAAGCACTCCTGGCTGTTCACATGCCATCTGAGATGTGAACTACTACCCATTCAAATGTTACCTAGATGCTTATGAGCCAACATGTTCTACCATGACATCATCAACTTGCCTCACCAGGGGGATCACCCTTCTGCATGCTTGGCACCAGCGTCTCAACCGACTCTCAACCTCTCACGCCTCTTCGTCAATCGGTTCCCATGTGGGGCTTCCAGCGGAAACGAAGACCTCACCGCTGAAGAGAGGGGGGCTGAAGTTGAGATCCACGGATACGTGGGATGAATCAAACACGAAGATCAAATGGCCTAATACTGATGGCGCCAATGAGATCCTGATCATCTTATGATGATTACAATATTTCAATTTCAATGGTTAGCATCAAACGTGTAGTTTGGAAGTTCGGTGCTTTAGGTCAAAACATGACCAGTTCAACATCTCTCACAAGTTCAACTCACAACTGCAGTGTTTCCAAGTGCAAGAAATTCGCAACAAGCAGAACTGATGTCATCATGCATACCATTTGCAACAAGCAGAACTCATGCACGTCATGACAAATACCCCAACTCCAAGGTGGGATCGGAAAAAAACTCTGCACTCACCAGTGCTGCTGGATGATATCCCAATACGGAATCGGAAAGCTTAGTTTTGACACACTGAGACGCACTCTGCATGTTCATATCTCGCTATGTTGGCATGGATAATCATAGAAGTATAATTGTGTTCATCAATAATCTTATAATTCACTGTCTCTAATTCCAATACTGTATCTCAGTATGTCATCTGCATTAAGATGCATATTATGTATCTAGAAGTCCATCCAATTATATCCAATCATCATCACCACTTCCATGCACACCCATGACGTCCGCAGCCTGCAGAAAAGAAGACCACAGCATTGCACGGAAGAAGCACCGCATGCTGCGGAGCTTCAGCTCAGCCTAGCCATTCGCGGGTGATGATAGTTTGGTACCTGGGGTTCCTCGCTACAACAAAATCAGAAGGTAGTGGTGGATGATGATGATGATGATGATGATGATGATGATGATGATGATGATGATGGTGATTGCGGTTCCCTCAAAGGGTCCCGAAGGAAGAGGTGGCAGTTTGAAGAAAATGCAGGTGTCTTCCTGGGATGTGGCTTAGTTGATAGTGGGACTCTTATGTAATGGTCGATGTTGATTCGTTCTCTCTGGCTGCTATCTTATCCCTAGATAACCCTCAGAATCATTCCTGGGTTGCCAGAATTACTTGTTCAATCTTGTTCATGATTACCATCACTTGACATGTGATTACCCCCAGGATTGCCATCATAAATCCATCACACTGTTCAACTGCTCTTCGAAATGACTCCTGGCCGAGATTCTCTCATAGGCCGTCCCACAACGAAACAGTGACGCCCCCAACACAGGCACCGCTCAGACTGTACTCTTTGGAATCTATTCAAATGTGAATCTGAAATCCAGCTGACACAGAACTAGTGTCGCTTCATAACCAGCTGGATCTACCAATACAAGCTGGGCCCTCAGATAGCGACGCGTTGATTTGCGACTATGTAGCTTAACCAGTAGATATGGTATATAGATATATGTAGATATGACTGTAGTTGCAGCAAATGGTTGATAAACCAAGTCATAATTGGAATGCTGCAAATGGCACAAGGACAACTCAGCGACCAGTTACTGCGCCTTGAGGCCGGGCAAATTTCTTTAAGCAACGCTACAGAGCCAGACAGGGGCAGCAGAAACGTGGCAGGTTTTTGCTCAAGACATGCAACAAACCTAAGAACGTCAGGATCAACCACCAATAGGCAGAACTTCGAACCATATCGAGCCATCAATAGTGATGAGTAGTCAGCCTGGCTTGCCAGTTGAACACGTACCCTCTAGAAATCTGTTGGCCCAAAGTCCAACCATTTCAAGCTGGTATACCTATCGGATCCGATCGGTAATCACCCCTAACTTACGTTTCAAAGGCATCATAAATGAACCGGATCCAACACGTATCTTCCCATGCTCGTGATCCATCTGAGAAGGTTTTCGAACTTGCTGAGGTGACCATATCGGGGGAACCAATGATCTTAGCAAGTACCCATATGGCGAGTTGGGTCAAGCACTTACCCATCAATATTAAGCACCAAGAATGGGGGAACCACTGGTTAATGATGGGAACCAGGGGTACAGAATGGGCTGACCCACACCTTCCTCCGTTCTTACTTGTGCTTCTTGGTTCCCATCTGTGATTTTTTGTACAATGTCGCAATGATTATATTATGTAACTTTGAAATCATAACGACCAGGACGCAGATTGCCGGTAACCACTATCAACGGCCCTTTTTGAGAACCATGTTTGATCACTTAAGAACCATCATCATCATCCATTCTTGACAACCATTATTGAACCTTCATATAGCTGAAGAACTTGCCAACGACCCTTACCCCGCATTGATGATGGGTGTCGGAAACCAAGGGGCTTATTTAGAGCCACGTCCAAGAAGTTACCTCCCCCACCGGATGAAGCTGATGAAGCGGTTCCCAGGCTTTCCCAACCAAATTCCTGGTGATGTTCCAACCCAGGGAGCATTTGAGGGTAATCCCTGTAATCCCCTTTTGAAGAAATATCTCTAGAGAAAACAACACTTTTCTTGGAAGCTATTCACACATGAAAACAATCTTTCCAGGTAAATCCCAGCAGCTTTGCAGGAATTCAGCAGCCCTACTAGGAAACGTAGCAGCAATGGCATTTCACATGGAACGCGAGCGGAATGCGGTGAGAAACCGTCACCAAGGTTAGCCGCTACAGAGCCGCTCAGTGCCGCAAGGAACTCGCATTCACTAGCTTTACTGGCTTCATTAGCGCAGCCTCGGATGGCATGGAGGGGGAGTGAAGGGGAGTACCTTCCAGTTGCTCCGTTATGAGCGATGGGTAAACCTGATCATTTTCGGGGGATGTTGCTATGCTATGATTTCTGTTCATGCATGTTCATGACTTTCATAGGGCATTGTTAAGTAATGATTTAATAGTTGCCCTATTGAGTCCTATTGAGCGTTGATTGATTAATCTGCCCTTTTAATCAATGTCCAGTTTTGGTACTTATGATGTTTTGGTGTACCAGTCTTGACATGATAACGAGTGAATTCGGAGGGCCATTTGTGTCGACATCCCCAGTCTGGTTGTGCTCATCCGAAAAGCCGAAAGCAACGGTCTTTCCAACCAGTCATCTCAATGAAGATGGTCGAGAGCCCAAGCAATACTGTCTATATGATTGTTGACAATGGTTTGATTTGTTATTCATGTTTCATTGCAGAAGGGTGATAATCAACGACCAACAACTAACAACAATTGCTTAAACCTTACAACAAGTGATATCATGATTTCCAGCCAACGAGAATAATGGTTTCAGAATGATTTCTAACCAACACTCACCGACAATTCCTTTCCGCTCCAGTGAATGCAACAAAACTGCTCGCAAATCACCCACTGATAGAAACCAACCAACCATCCCAATTATTTGCGAAAACAAAAACATGTTAAACACATCCCCACCAGGTATGATGCGTCAACATGAACAAATGTGCCTGATGATTTCCGTTCCGTGGACGCCATGCGCAGGAACCACGTAGGAACCACCTTTCACCAGCTGCATGTGCTATCCCACCTTATACTATCTCTCACCATGGTTGCAATAGTCACTTTATCAGTTTATCTGTAGTTCAACAATCAACTTTGACGTAGTCAGTGACAAATCATTGTTCCAACATGAATCTATAGAAGCAGTCGCCTGTTGCTCAATCATTTGTAAGTCTGGTTCATGAGTTGTAAGCCTCGCAGTGACACAAATAGTTCAACCAACAGCCGCAACCAATCTTTCAAGGTTCCTGTCACTGCTCATTTACAGTCAAGGGAAAAGTTCCGGGTTACAGGTACACTGATAGCAAGTAATACGAGTAGGTTCTCATTCTGTAACTCTCCTTGCAATTATTTGCTTAGTATATGTCTATTGACTAAGCCATGTTGCATCGCTGTATCAATGCGAGACCAATCAGCTGAATATCAGAGTTCTACGTCAAAGTTTGTTCGTAGTTCCTTTCCTTCCCCCTGAACCCTCAAACTGCGGTCTGCCCTCACTTTCCTCTTGAAACAGGGCCGCCAAAAGAGGGCCGCCAGATTTTAAATTATTTAATGTTGAAATAACTTCTATAAATACAGGATTGCCGGCCTGTCCCGCATGCCACTGGATGAGGGAAGCGTATAAAGACTTCCAGGGCTTCAATAGTGACTCCAGAAATATAGCATTAATCACCACCATCACTATAATAACCCCATCATAGCATATCTGGAAGCAACCAGTTTGATGTGGCTTAAGCACAACTTTTTGCATGCGGCTGTGGGTCAAATCCCTGCTTTCACATCCCACAAATGACCAAACTAGTTGAATCGTTCGGATGTGAACTACATACCCCCGTGTTGTTTGCTGAATATTGATGTATAGCCATGTGTTATTTGTCCTTATAAAATCTATAAACATGATGGTTTTTCCACTTGTCCACCTCAAACAGAACTGTATCATTTCACCAGCTGGGTATCCGCTGCTCACCTACTCAACCAATCAACCACCAGCGGCTCATCTCCAAGAGACGGATTTCTTGCAAGATTCCTGGGGCGTTGTCTGGAGCTCGAATCGTGCTAGGGTGGAGCTCCAACGGGTTCTAGCAGTCATTACCTACAAGAAACGGTTCACATGAACGGCATAGAAGCCCCCAAGTTAAGAAATGTATAATTCGAACCAGCAACGGAAACTGTAGTGAACAACTGTACATGGAACTTGTTTCCCTATACTCTTGTTGGTCATTATCCTCCACTATTGGTTGGTTAGTAATTATTGACCCATAGCCATGTAATCCTCCAAAGTTTTCTGGCTGAGTTGTGTTACTGGCCACGGCTTGACCAAGCCACTGACGAACGCGGTTCTTAACCATGGCTCTAGGTGCAGGGGCAGCCCGCCAGCCAGCAACCTACTCATAACAAGTGACCTTTCAATGTCAGAGGTTAGGCCATGAAATACCATGAGTCAGAGTATAAACACAACTCCTGGACTGATTCACGGAGTTGATTGATTGGTTTGATTCGCAGAGTCGTTGACTTGATGATCTATTGCTTGAGTAATCAATTGGTTGGTCGAGTGATTTAATCCATCCATTGACAAACCAACCAGTTGGTAGAATCAAATGGTGATATATGTGCCCGAACATGGAAAATCCACCACCTTTCAAATGATCTATAGTGGTGATTGTTCCCATTTCCAGGTTTACCACATTTGGCTCCTCGATTGCTCGCGCCTCGTCTGCATAGCTTGTGGAGTAGTCGGTATGATCAACCAATTGGTGAGTTCTCTGATGAACCAGCCTTGACCATTGAACTGCCGTGCCCCTTTCCAGTCTCGATGACTTTAGCCGATATTACAATAGTCAATACCGGGGTTGTATGCGTGTACGAACTTAGCTGTAGGGATGTGTAAGCACAATTAAGTGAGCTGTAAGCATTTTTCACCTTTGTATCACCTGCTTCTGGGGCCCGCCAACCAAGACCACAGCAACGGTGTTGCGTCGAGCTTCAAACGCAGCCCGGTAGGATTCCTGCACCATGTTGGCCTCGGTCACACGATGGTGGTCAATCTTCAGTGGGTGATAGTGGTGAACGACAGCAACAGCGACAGCAACAACAACACCACAACCACCACCACAACCAACAACAACAACCACAAAACAACAACAACAACAACAACAACAACAACAACAACA
>VSDK01008551.1:126147-136147 GCA_009767595.1 Symbiodinium kawagutii
CGGCGGGCCTTGGCAGCTTGCAGCCGCAGCGGCGCGCCCTTTGCAGTGCAGCTGCTGCTCTGAGTTGTGCTATCTATACAGGCACTTCAGTTCTTCGTTTCACTGCTGTCGCTGTTAGTAGGGCAAGTAGTTTGCTTCAAAAAAAAAGCAAAGCCCTTGGGTACCGGCCTCAAAAAAAAAAAAAGGAGAAGAAAGTGGTGTGGGCTTCAAAAAGGCCGAAAAAAGAAATTGCTAAAAGCCTTGTCCCGGCCTGAGAAATTGAAGGCGGCCGAAAGAAGAAAGTCAAAAGGAACCGGAATTCGTTTTGGTGCATGCAATTGTTTAAAGCTCGGATGGCTCGGCTCTGAGCTCTAGCCTTCTTCGTGGGACTTTGTGTGTCTAACGCCAAGAAGTTCAGTCTCCTTTCCTGAAAAAGCTGTGTGTCTAACCGGCCATAATGCTTGGCCCCCCGGGGGGCTCCGTTTTTGCGTCGCCGCCGAAGCCATGGCAGCGACTCACCTTTGCCGTTAACCCAGAGACAGGTTACGGCATTCCAATGACGCGCGGCTATGGTTGAACTGCTGGTGGTTTGTGACGAGCTGGATGTACCACACCAACAATCGTGACAATGAACTCTGCAGCTTCATAGCCTCCTTGTTCGACCATCCCAGCGGCAACTACGCCAGGGTGGGGGTAATATGGGTGTCCTTATTCTACACGTTGCTCTTTTTTGCTAGTCCCAGTTAACAGCAGTATAATGTTCATGTGTGTGCTTCTTTTATGGTGTTGTGTATTCTACATGGACATTTTGCATCCGATATTATAAACCAGTGCTTGAACATACTGAGACACTATTAATGACTAAGACACATCATCAATCACTGACTCGGTTGATGGGTGTAATAAACCCTGTCTCCCAGCAGCCAAGCATACAGTTTGACCCCACCTCGACAGCAGCCATGACAAGATTCGGACCCATTTTGAGATCATTAAGAATAAAGTGGTTCATAGTGGTCGATTATATACTGAATCACAGGTCAATACTGTTTCATGATGGCTGCGACATCGATGGCTACTGACGGTAGTGATCAATTCAGAATTATACATAATGCTAAGCATGCCAACAGCTGCGACAAACTCACCATACTCAAACTATTCAACTCTGCAATATGGCTGTGGGTTAAAACCCCGTACCCCTGGTTCCCCATATCATTCACCATTGGTTTCCTTGTTATTGGTTGGTCATTATAAGCCAGTATTGATAGTTACAGTAATATTGACCCATAGCCATATAGCTGATCGATCCCCCAGCAAAAAATCTCAGCTTAACACTGCCCCAACAGCAGCAGCCCGGGACTGCTACAGGTCCCAGCAGTAAGTGCCAGCAGTGCGTTCTGCGTGGTGGTCGCCAAGGCACAGCAGTTTTCAAGGTGGAGGTCTCCGGCGGCCTCGGCCGGAAGGGCTGGACCTACCATGCGATGATGTTTGATGATGGGTGATCAATGATCAGGGTTGATTCAATCATTATCAATCATGATGGTTGATTTCATGGCTGATTTTCATCATTCATGATGGTTGATTCAGGTTCACTAGTTGCTGATCATGGTCGATTGCTTTATACTCGCCAATCCTGATTTACTTCATGACTCAGAGCTCACCACAAAACTCCGAGGGCACAAAGTCGTATAGGAAAATCACATCAGTGGGGAAAAACAGGCAATCCTAAGGCTACGCTATACAGTCTATACCTATACACTCATGTTCGGATAGTTCAGAACCAAGCTTTCAATAATAAATCATTCCAGTTCAGTCGCATTGACCCATCAACCATCCTGAAAACGCCATCCTGTGAGTAGCATTGACCTATCATGATGGTAGGCCACGGATCCACATTACAATGCAAAATTAGCGCGGCTACATAATTCGAGCCGGAGATGACCAGAAATCCCGTGCTTTTAACTGGCAAAACATTGGCTAGCTTTGGTAATTACTTCGCCTGAATTTGAGTTGATACAAGCATACCACTAGTAATCCCAAAGGCGGATACTCTGGTGCTATCTCAAAGAGTGGCACCAACCAACAAAGGGTCTGAGCTTTACCCTCCGGTAAACTAACCTAACAATCGAAAATATGCCATTGCTTGAAGGAAACCCTAGGAAGATCAGCTATAAGTGGTTGATCTTTCATGGCCAGGTTAGTTTACCAGAGTGTAGATCTCGGCGTGATGACTTTTCCAGGCCCGAGACCTCAGGTTTGCTCATGGTGAACAATCCAGGGATCTTACCATGGGAAAATCACCCGGTAATAGACATGCAATTTTGACGATTGTTCATGTTTTTAGTATCTGCTGTACCCAGAAATTATTGATGCCTTCCCTGCGAAAACGATTGCATTCGATGGCTCCTTGCTAAAACAGAACCACCCTGTCTTGCTGAATGATTCATATCACCGTCTCGATCCCATACAAGTAGTACCGCACAAGGCGGTGGCGGAAGTTTCCAAGATAGGAGCACTATAGGAGTGTGCAGTTGTGGTTGCGACAATGTGACCATCGATCTGGCCACTTGACTGGCAGCCTATCTGTCTAGCTATCTTTCTATCAGTGGATCAGTTTTCTTTCTGTCTGTCTGACTGTCTATCTATCTATCTGATGATCTATTCGTTTATCTATCTGCCTATGTACTTGTCTTTCTATCTACCTCACTATCTATCTCGTCATCTTTCTGTCTATGTATCTATCTATCTACCTGTCCATCTATCTATTTATCTATCTGCCTATCTATCTATCTGTCTATCTATCTACCGAATTATTTGTCTGATCATCTATGTGTCCATCTGTCCATCTTTCTGTCTATCTACCTGACTATCTATCTACTTTTCTATCTGACTCTCGTTTCGTCTACCTATTTGTCTATCCATCGACCCATCTAGCCATCTGAATCTGGCTATCCAATTGCCTGTCTATTCCATCTAACTATTCTAGCCATTCTATCTATCTATCTATCCATCCATCTATCTATCCATCTATTCATCCATCGATGCATCTATGTATCTGACTATCCATCTAGCCACCCATCGATCTGACTATCGACTTGTCGATCTATCTGGCTACCTCTTTGTCTAGCCATCTTTCGTCTATCTATTCATTTACCTTCCAAATGTGCTTCGATCATGAAGTGTTTTGCATCTAGGTGTTTGGCCACTTTTGATAATTGGACCTTGCAAAGGTGTTCCGATCATCAAGTGTTTTGCTACTTTTGACCTGCAAATGTGCTTGGCGCGCAAGCGTTGTGCACATTTTGGCCGCATAAATCACGAAAAGTGACGCGAAACGCAAGTGTTTTCCTACTTTTGTCTCCTGTGTTCAAAAAGTGTCAAAACGTGCTGTGTTTTGACACATTTGCTTCAAAATGTGCTTCTCGCCCTGGCCGCGTGCACTTTTTCGGACATGCAACTTTCAAAACTTGTTAAAAACCACGAGTTTTTGCGACTTCGGACGTGAGAATGTGCTTCGCGCGCAGGCGGCGTGCCAATTTTCATGATCATATGACATCTCCGAAAAGTGGCCCGAAACGCTGGTAAAATTGAAGTTTTTATTTTGGTACGAGATTTTATCTTAAAAATTTGCTTCGCGCGCAGGCAGCGTGCCAGTTTTGAGAATCATGAGTCATCAAAAGTGCTCCGAACATGTAGTGTTTTTACGATTTTGACTTGCAAATGTGCTCGGCGCCTAGGTTTTTTAACGATTTTGAACGTGGAATCCTCTAAAAGTGCTCCGAGCATGCAGTGTTTTTACGATTTTGACTTCCAAATGTGCTTCGCGCCTAGGTTTTTTCACGATTTTGCGAGTTGCATCTCCCAAAAGTGCTCCGGAGCTGTAGTGTTTTTACGATTTTGACTTCCAAATGTGCTTCGCGCCTAGGTTTTTTAACGATTTTTGCACACACCTTCCGCCACAGTGCTCCGCACCCGCCGCTTTAGCGAGGTACCCTTCTGGACCCTCCTGAGGCACAAAACCTTGCAAAACACAGCATTTCGCGACTTTCCTAACATTTTGGCGCGCTCGCACTCTCATCTTTCTCACATCTCTTCTTTCTCACATCTGCATACGCGATCTACCCTAGCTGAGTTGTCCATATTGTCGGAAGTTAGACTTCTAAACTTCCTTCACACATCTGCTCAGGCGATCTGCCCTAGCTGAGTTGTCCATATTGTCGGAAGTTAGACTTCTAAACTTCCTTCGACCAATAACACACAAAAAAGAAAACAGCACGTCTATATACAACACGGATGACTGACATCTATAGCATACAAGCTCTATATCTCTATATCTCTCGACATCTCTCTCTCTATCTCTCTCTCTCTCTCCATATCTCTCTCCATATCTTTCTCCATATCTTTCTCCATGCAGCTCTATCACATTCAATCTATCTGATCACCGCATCGCTGGCGAAATCGTTCCCGTTCCGGATCGCCCTTGGAACTCGCACTTCATGCCCGCGACTTCAAAGCGGTGCCAAAGAAGGCTCATGCCCTGCCAGCAGCTGCAGCTCAGCTGATCATCCACTGAGACTACTAGGGAAATCATCTGGCTATGGGTCAATATGAACCATCAATATCCGCCGACCCCTGCTCATGCCAACCATGGCAGGGGCGGCGCCTGGGATCGCCGTAGGCGTGAATGTTCACTGTGGCTTTGGCTTGGCATCTACAACGGTGCAGCAGCAACCCAACAGCAACCCCACCCGTTCCCAAGGCAGGTCAGCACCTTGGCAACGGCACAGCAGCAAGCCAACAGCAATGCAATCCTTAGGAATCCACTACCACGGCGCCCGCACGCGCCGTTACGGCTAGTCAAGACTTTGCAACGGCGTCCGCGCGGCAAGGCAACGTTCCCACGGCCAGCCAAGACCTTGCATGGAGTAGGCCGACACCATGTCTTGCTGGGGGCTGGAGTTTGACTGCGTGCGTGGTTGTACTTCACGCCTGCTCTTTCGCTCGCCAGGTCCGATGCGCGCACTGTTCAGCACCCTGGCAATGGCACAGCAGGCCAACAGCAACGCAATGCCACAGCAGGCCAATACCACCGCGTTCGCACGGCAAGCTCACGTTCGCACGGCCAGCCAAGACCTTGCATGGAGTAGGCCGACACCAGGTGTTATGGGGGGCTCAGCCCTTGCGTTTGCCCGCCTGGAAAACCTTCCCCACCCGTTCCCAAAGCCCGTTCCCAAGGCAGGTCAGCACCCTGGCAACGGCACAGCAGGCCAACAGCAACGCAATGCCACAGCAGGCCAATACCACCGCGTTCGCACGGCAAGCTCACGTTCGCACGGCCAGCCAAGACCTTGCATGGAGTAGGCCGACACCAGGTGTTATGGGGGGCTCAGCCCTTGCGTTTGCCCGCCTGGAAAACCTTCCCCACCCGTTCCCAAAGCCCGTTCCCAAGGCAGGTCAGCACCCTGGCAACGGCACAGCAGGCCAACAGCAACGCAATGCCACAGCAGGCCACTACCACGGCGTCCGCGCGGCAAGGCAACGTTCGCACGGCCAGCCAAGACCTTGCATGGAGTAGGCCGACACCAGGTGTTATGGGGGGCTCAGCCCTTGCGTTTGCCCGCCTGGAAAACCTTCCCCACCCGTTCCCAAAGCCCGTTCCCAAGGCAGGTCAGCACCCTGGCAACGGCACAGCAGGCCAACAGCAACGCAATGCCACAGCAGGCCACTACCACGGCGTCCGCACGGCAAGGCAACGTTCCCACGGCCAGCCAAGACCTTGCATGGAGTAGGCCGACACCATGTCTTACTGGGGCCCAGGTGCCGCCGACCCCCTTTTTTAAGAGCTGGTGGGAGCAAGGAATTAACCTGGTATATCACAGCTGGTGTTAGCCCCGGGAGCTGCCTTGGAAAGCCTCAGCTCCTATCTCTGCCATAACAAGCCCAGACTCTTACAAAAGAAAGGGGGTCGGCGGCACCTGGGCGTTAGCCCATTCTATTAAGCAACAATAATGGGGAAACAATGGTTAATGATGGGAACCAGGGGTACAGGGTTTTGACCCACAGCCATCTGCTGTTTGGTTCTTGACAGTCATCAATTGGTTCTTGTTGGTTGTTGGTGGTTGATTCTTGTTGGGCCTCTTGTTGGCCATCCTTGGGTTGGTCATGCCCTATCATCCGCATCATTTTTTTCCACCAGAGCGCTGGGATGATGCTCATCCATCATAATTCTGTTTTATCATCATTGACACTGACAAACTGATTCTAGTTGCAGCAAACATCTGTAAATATACTTGGTGGAAACTTGTGTGTGGAATATTTTCTGATCATCCACTTGATTTTGATAACGATCAACAGGTCAAATGACCCCTTCTCAAGATTCACAGTCGAAAAGATTGGCTCCAACTAGCTGGCTGGACAGGTGAACATTCCCATGCTTGCAATTCAAGCCCCTTGCCGGCGGAAAAAACACCAGCGCTTGTCGCTACATTCCGTTGATCTACCAGGTCTTGGCAACGAATCAGATTCGAAGTCTCGCTGGTGCTGCCCTGTGGCTGGTGCCCCCAAGTTTGATGCTTCAGGTTCCAGTTTTTGCTGAACAACTGCTTTGCCTCTCCAACCATTGACCTGCAATTATCAACGACTGTAGCCTAATGGTCCAACGATTTGGCTGTGGGTCAAAACCGTTAGTCCCCCTGGTTCCCCATCATCAACCAGCTCGTTTTCCCTACTATTGTTTGGGATTATCCCCTATTAGTTGGTTGATTAATATGGTTGTGGGTCAAAACCCCGTACCCCTGGCTCCCGTATCATTAACCATTGTTATTTCCCTATGATTTGGTTGGTTATTATAAGCCATTATTGATGGTTAATATTGACCCATAGCCATATGGTTGGTATATATCGCACCCCTATAATTGGTGGTTATCCCCAACTACTAACTATTAATTAGCTATCATTGCTGGTTAAAATTGACCCATAGCCATGTGTTAAGTAACCACATCATCAACCATCAACCATTCTCATCAACCAAAAGTCTTCACTTCTGGTCGCTTCGAGATCTCCAGTTTGAATCTCCGCCCTCCAGGTGCCCGATCTGCCACTGGTCCCGTGGGACGCGGACCAAAGGCGGGCTCCCAACGAGCCGGAAACCCCCATGGATTTTGGTTAAGCATGGTCGATCATGTTTGATTCGGTATAGTATGTTTAAGAGCACCCAATTCTGCAGATATGTGGCCAATTAACGCAATAAACTTGCAGTTCATTCCGAAGCACTTAAAGACGAACGTTATTAGGTGGCCCTGTGATACGATGACAACTTCTATGAAACGATGACAACTTCTATGATACAATGACAACTTCTATGATATGTGGGCACTACTATAAAACACTGTGAAGCACTGTATGTCTACTATAGTAAAACACTGCAAAAAGCTCTTAAACGTACCATACCCGTTTGATTAACGGCTAGTAACCACTACAACACTCAGTGGCTAATAGCACTGAATGGTTGTGGTCATTATTGTCTTCAATTGATGAGTATTTTTTTTCGTGTTCAGCCATCCATTATCCTTAGTGGGCTAATAACATTTTGATAGCTAATGGTGATCAATGGGTAATGAATGATGACAGGTGTAAGATGGTGTAAGCATTGTTCAACTATGGTTCACTAGTACTGGTTGATTGAACTCTTGACAATGGACCACTATCGAGTTATGTTATCAAACATTGACCATTGATTGCTATGCATCGACTACTGATCTTTGATCACAATGGATTGCAAACCATTGATTATGACCCATGGCCCATTGCCAATAAAATGGTTCACAACTCCAGGAAATCAACTGTCCCCAGTTATCGACCATGGCTTCTGATTTCCAGCAACGAAGCATCGTTCTATACATGATACAATTATGGTTATTGACCACAAAAAAAATGCTTAACAATGAAGAAGCATCATTAACCATTGCTATCCATTGCCAATGAAATGGTTCACCTAGAGTGGCCTATTTTCTGGATCACTGGGGTATCAGGGTACCCCCTGCCGGTCCCACATCACCATTGCGCCTGCATAGCAACCGCCGCTTGCTTCAGGCTTTGCATCGCCAGGGTTGAGTCACAGCCCTCGCCGGTCATGAACTTGCCTCCGCGCGAGACGATCATGGCCAAGGGTAGTCCTTGCTGTGATGAAATATCGTACAGTATGTTTTATCACAAAAATAATGAAAATAGTATAATGATAATATGAATTATAATCTATGATAATCATTGAAAATGTGTGTTGATACTCTTTCTGCAATGAAAATGATCATGAAAACAATCATAATCTACAGAAAGAGTATCCTTGGCCATGATACCAACCCTTCTGTAGATTGAAATGAAACCACACTTAATATGAAAATAACAATAATCTACAGAATGGCTGCGGGCTTGTGAATTTTCATGGAAAATCCATGTCAAATCATTGCTGAGAAACATCACAAGCCAAATAATCAACACGCTTATCATGGTGGGAAAAACGAACAAAACTATTCACCAACCATTCACCAACCATTCACCAACCATTCACCAACCATTCACCAACCAATCCTTAACCACTAAAACCAGTGATGGTTGCATGATGGCGGCTCCGCTACGTAGCGTTGCATACCGTTCCCGCCGGGGCGACTCGGTCACGACTGCCGAGTGACCGAAGAGATCTCCATCTTGGATCACTGAAGCCAACTCACCGATCCTGGGTGCGATCACATGGCGAGTTGGGTCAACATTAATCATCAATGATGGTGGAAAAGTTCAACCGTGGTGACTTTTCCATGTGATTAATGGTTGACCAACTCGAACCAACATCATGGTGGAAAAGTTCACCAACAACCTATAATGGTCTATCAATAGTTAATCACCATTAACAACCTGTGTTGGTGGAAAAGTTCCACAGCGAAGCCTGGGAACTCGAACGATCAGTTCCTAACACAGTTCCTAACACAGTTCCACCAACAACCGATAATGGTTTATTGATAGTTAATAATGGTTAAACATAGGGGATGACGATGGTTCATCATGCTTAATCATATGGCGTTAGCCAACCAATTTCATGGTGGATAATAACCAGTAACCTATACGGAAAAGTTGCTGGTTAATGATGGGGGAACCAGGGGGACTAAGGGTGAACTGACCCAAAGCCACATCACCCTTCGAAGATGGTTGCGGATGGTTGAGGATGGTTCTGAATAGATAAACCAATGGTGAATAAATCGTGGTTCATGGTTGAGATATGGAACATGATGATTCATGATGGCGAAACCAATGGTTAATACCAATAGTGAATAATGTTCTAATAATGTCTAGGAATGATGAGTAATGCTTAATAATAGTTCTGAAATCACTGTAAAGACAAATTACAACAACGGCTGATACTGTAGTTGATGATGATGGTGATGATGAACAATCGTGTCTAATTCTTTTGGCTCTTTGGTTGGCTGCTTACTGGGTGCACTTGGGTGGCTTGATTGGGCTGTTGTTTTCTTGTTTGCTTGTCCCGTTGTTTGCCTGCTTGCCTGACCGCGAGTCAGCGGACAAAAACTAATTACATAGTTAAATGATACTGAACAATAATAGACCATGAAAAGGATTCCGGTTCTCAAACCAGCACGATCTCTTCATTTGATTTCTGCAGTTCCTTCGTCGTTCCTGGAATTTCTCATCCACTGTCCTGCATTTTCAGGGTCCAGCTAGTCTGGTTCATGACATCGAATCTGAACATGGAAGGAGGTTCTGACATGATAGCGGGGTGGTTGCGAAATGGTGACGGTGGAAAAATGGTGAATCAATGGTGGTTGAGGGTTGGAAATGATGGTTGATAATGGCAGCTCAGCTTAAAAATGCTGGTGAGTCATTAGCCCTCATGAACCAGCATGAACGGTCATCATGATCATCATTAATGAGCATTACTTAACCATCATTAATCAACCGTCATTGATCAACCATCACTACTTGAATATCTGTATCAGCATCATTTCAACCTGCATTA